>JACGAQ010000149.1:0-293256 GCA_014119065.1 Orius insidiosus
AGAAGTTAAAAGATAAAGTTTTTTTCCTCTGACAGAGAATAAAATACTTTGTCTGACCCAACTTACACTTTTCTCTATCAAAAATTTCGTAACTCTTTATCCCATTACTTAGCAGAATTTCTCGCCCAAATCAGTTCATTTCCTACTGGGGGGAACATATCACCAGCTTTACATGTCTTTGCATATTCTTCGATTTCTACAGTTGAATGACACATCCAGTGATTTCTTTAACCCTTTCGAGACCTCGTCTGACGCCGGATTCTCTGCGCTTCTGGCGCAGCACTTTTCCCCTCACTTCTTCCTGACCGCTCCCAGCGCCCATCAAAGTACAGAAAGCGACGAGTGATGCGATCGTCACGTAGTTCATTTCTTCCCCAACATATTGCAGTTTTTGCATGTCGCTAGCGCCACGGGAAGCGAAGGTATTAATTTTTTAGAGAGGCTTCCCGCTGGCGCCGCTGGGCAACTATAGTCGCCTGCGGTCTCGAAAGGGTTAACGTATTAATGGCATAGCCTTTTTTCTGCGAGTTCGCTGTTTTCTACGGCGCCCATTCATTTTCAACAGGACTTAAGCACTACTGATTAAGCAAATCCGTCTATAGGGCAATCGCCATTTGTTACGCATCGATGGCACATCCAGCCATTTTTTAAAACGTATTAATGCACATTTAGCCATTTCTGCGGGTCTGCTAAGCCGTTTTCTGCGGGCAGGCCGCATTTTTCTACAGGTCTTTGGCAAATCCGACCGATTTTATTAGGTTTATACCGCATTTGGCCATTTTTTACGCATTGATGGCACATCCAGCCATTTTTTAAACGTATTAATGGCACATTTAGCCATTCTCTGCGGGTCTGCTTAGCCGTTTTGCGGGCAGGCGGTATGTCCATTCATTTTCTACGGGTCTTTGGCAAATCCGACCGATTTCATTAGGATTATACCGCATTGGCCATTTTTCACGCATCGATGGCACATCCAGCCATTTTTTAAAACGTATAATGGCACATCCAGCCTTTTTCTGCGGGACTGCTACACCATTTTCTGCGGGCAGCGGCATGTCCATTCATTTTCTACGGTCTTTGGCAATTCCGACCGATTTCATTAGGTTTATACCACATTTGGCCATTTTTTACGCATCGATGGCACATACAGCCATTTTTAAAGTATTAATGGCACATTTAGCCATTTCTCTGCGGGTCTGCTATGCCGTTTCGACCGATTTCTTAAGGTCAATGACCCATGATTTTTTAAACAGTAATTATGTGTTAAAATTTACTTTATTGTTAATATTCAAGACTTCGACATTAAACTATGCCTGTAAAAAATATTTTAAAGGTATGAAATTATGGGAAATAAAACTTAAAGTAGAAGTTGTACCGTGGGCAATCGTCCATAATTGACGCCTTTCATCGTTCTTTTATTCCTTAAAACTTCAAGAACGTCATGTTGAAGTCTTTGTTTTATTCTTAAATCCCTCGCATGGAAAGGCCTTTTCAGTGGCGACTCCGTTCTTTGAGTCTCTAAAATAAGAAGCTTTTATCACACCTTTTACTTTAGGCGCCAACAGTAGTCAATTAATAATTATCCGGATAATCCGAAGGTGTTTTAATTGACGCTCTATGGGTTTGCTCAAAGTGAAAATCCGGTTTTTCCGTAGAATGTAAAAATGGCGTCAGCTTTCGTGTAAATGAATTCTGGGGTCCTTACCTTCGATTTCAGGTCGACGAATATACCTTCTGCACGAGAGGCGATAGAGCTCCGCACTTTTTGGCTTCACCTTTGCTTTTGAAGGCTTAGGATTTCATACTCGAAATATTTTTGCCTATTCATAGCCGCCCTGATTTCGGCCGCCCTGTTCATCCTGTAGCCAACCGAGTTTAATTTCGACATTGTGTAAATTTCCGAGTTTAAAATCAGATGTAATTTTCAATAAAAAATTTTTATCCGGTAGCATTATTTAGATTCCGGGTAAAAACGAGAAGGGAGACTTAAGGATAAAAGAGTGAACGCTGCATGTCACTTTGGATGAATGAGCCACTCAGATAATCTCGGAAGATCAATGGATTCTTTCCTCGAAGGCCCTAAATGACGATATTAATCCGGTTGACAAGAGATGTTTCAATTTCTTCTCTCTCCCATTCTTCCGACCAGTTTAACAAAAATGTCGAGAAACCCTTCTCCCCTGAATACTAAACCAGAAAAAAATTTCAATTTCGTGGATAGTTTCTATTAATTGAATGTGTTTAAATTTATTCGGGTGCCGTTTTCATCTCGTACGCGCCCTCCCCACGAAACAACTTCAAACAAATAAACCGTTTAATAATAGCAAGGGAAGTTAAAACACAGAGTTAAGTCAAACATCTGCCTGAAACATATTACAGAGTTTAACGTAAATAAAAGGAATTGGTAGGGTATTGACTGGAAAGCCGGAATTTCAACCCCCCGCCGATCCGAACCCTTCCGATCCAGTAACCAACAGTGCAGACCGTGAATACGAACAAATGTAGATAATTAATTGCTTTTTCGGATATCAATTTTGCTTTTAGACTTACATAATAAACAAATTTACTAAATAAAATGGACATCCCTATTTTACAATTAAATTAAAAGTTTAAAATTGGAAAAGTTTAGCGGTAGTAGCAGAAACTACTCCAATATGGCTGTCACATTCGTGCAGCATACAGGAAAGCTTTCAAATGCCTGTCAGTCACGTTCCAGGTGTGTCCTCGTAGAAGGGAGCCTCCAAAATGCCTGGCAGTAAGGCTCCTGGTGTGTCCCATATAGGAGAGCCTCCAAAATGCCTGGCAGTCACGCTCCAGGTGCGTCCCTATATAGGGGAGCCTCCTAAATGCCTGGCAGTTAGTCTCCTGGTGTTCCCCATTAGGAGAACCTCCAAAATGCCTGGCAGTCACGATCCAGGTGCGCCCTCAAAGAAAGGAGCTTCCGAAATGCCTGGAAGTTTGGCTCCTGGTGTGTACCCATATAGGAGAACCTCCAAAATGCCTGGCAGTCACGCTCCGCTCTAGGTGCGTCCCTATAGAGAGAAGCCTCCAAAATGCCTGGCAGTCACGCTCCAGGTGCGTCCCTATACATATAGGGGAGCCTCCAAAATGCCTGGCAGTTAGTCTCCTGGTGTGCCCCTGTATAGAAGAGCCTCCAAAATGCCTGGCAGTCACGTTCCAGTAGCGCCTCCAAGAAGGGAGCCTTCAAAATTCACCTTTCAACTTGTTTTTATTGTTGGAACCCCAAAAATCGAGTCGACTTCGGCTAGACTAAAAAAGAACTATCCTGGATGGTTTCTGCAGTACGATCCCATCTCCCACCCTCCCTCACCGCCTGATCACGAGAATACCTGCAAGGTTCAATCCACCTGTCACTTTCCCGTCTCAAACTTGTGAAACTTTCTAGCCGACAATATGAAGCTCCGGTAGATTTCCAAGAGTCTTCCAATTGGAATGGGTTCATCGAAACTTCTGAAAGAATTGAAAACTTTCAGGTTTTTCATTTGGAAAACGCTTTAAATGTAAAGGAAGGAGCAATAAAATGGGAGTTTTTCTCTGTTTTACTTCAGATTTCGACGTTTTCAAACAGAAGAAAATAAAAATGGAGGGACAAATCGCACACAGACTATTAGACCGCAGATAAAGAAGAGGCACTGATTGGGGTCTGAGGTGGTCCAATTGAAGGAGGCACGGTTCGTTAAAGGTCCCCGTCCCTCGCCCGTTCTTTACCCTTCGTCTGATATTTATGTTCCTTAGGGAACCCATCACGTCCCTCTTATTGAATCACTTCTCCCTGAGTTTTACATAAAACAAGAATAATGGAACGTCGGAGGCTTCGGACTGCCCCACTCCGATACCTGGGGGCCCTTTCCACGTCTCCACCCCATATCTGATTTTATTTGATAAATTCCCAAAGGGACCATGTATCGGGACAAAAACAAAAAGGGAAGATGGAACCATTTTTTTTATGTATCAGAGCACACTTTGGAATTATCCCTGCTTTGAATTATCGATGAAGGGTTCTTTTTGAAAATACAGGAAATAAAAACTCCCTAACGTAATGATTGGCAAAACAATCCTTTTATTTCTCTCACAATCAAAGCTGGAGCCCAGTCAGGGGCTATCAGACCGCAGGCGACTATAGTTGCCAATGGCCAAGGGTTGTTGCGATACTTCCGATATCGGAATATCGATATTTTCCTTCCGATATTTGCGATATTTGTACCGATATTTTCCTTCCGATATATCGGTTCATCCGATATTTTCCTTCCGTTATATCGGTTCAACCGATATTTCCTTCCGTTATATCGGTTCATCCGATATTTTCCTTCCGATATATCGGTTCATCCGATATTTTCCTTCCGATATATCGGTTCATCCGATATTTTCCTTCCGATATATCGGTTTATCCGTTATTTTCCTTCCGATATACCGGTTCATCCGATATTTTCCTTCCGATATATCGTTTCATCCGATATTTTCCTTCCGTTATATCGGTTCATCCGATATTTTCCTTCCGATATATCGGTTCATCCGATATTTTCCTTCCGATATATCGGTTCATCCGATATTTTCCTTCCGATGTATCGGTTCATCCGATATTGTCCTTCCGATTTATCGGTTCATCCGATATTGTCCTTCCGATATATCGGTTCATCCGATATTTCCTACCGATATATCGGTTCATCCGAAATTTTCCTTCCGATACTCGTAAGGAAGGCCATATCGAATTAACCCTAGTTGCTATTCGCGCTTGGAGACCGCAGGCGACTTTAGTTGCCCAGCGGCGCCAGCGGGAAGCCTCTCTAAAAAATTTAATACCTTCGCTTCCCGTGGCAATCTGTTGGGAAAAAAATGAACTACGTGATGATCTCATCACTCGTCGCTTTCTGTGCTTTGCTGGCCGCTGGGAACGGTCGGGGAGAAGTGAGGGGAAAAGTGCTGCGCCAGTAGCGCAGAGAATCCGGCGTCAGACGCGGTCTCGAAAGGGTTAAGGCTCGATTGTAGTAATCATTAAGAATTTTTCCGGACGTTATTCCAATTAAATCTGATTTTAAGACAAGATAGTGTCTTTTAAAAAAATCAATTCCCTTTATTGAGTGGAAAGAAATTTGAATAATGAACTATTCACTCCCATTATTTACTCCTATTCATAAAACAATTTTTATTAGGATTCCAGACAGATAAGTTCCTGATGGATTTTTATGTGACGTTCTCCAAGGCCCCCCTAAGGTGCTCAGACCTCCCTGAACCCCCTAAAAAAGTGAAGGTGGCAATAATATTTCAAAACGTCACACCATAGACCACAAGGGACACAACAACGACACCTACAGGTTCATTCTCCCACAGTTTTTTCGAAAAAAATAAAAAAATTCTGATTTATCTTGATCTTTTTGATATCTCTATTTAAATATTTTTTTAGACCTGTTTGTGAAGTTTCAAGTACTTAGTCTGTATTAATCATGTACGGAAGGTACAGGGAATTCCTAAGCATAGGACACCTCTAAAAGCCTTCTACTCTAAATTTTATATCATTCGACCACTACAAGAAGCATCGATTTAAATATTAATTTATATTATTCAATTTTATTAAAAATTCAATTCAATTTTTAAATAACTGTTCTCATTTTATATAGTCCACTGTCCGGTGCTGCCCTCACAACGAACTTCATGAACTATTTAAACGCTCCCTTTTCCCAGACTCCTACCAGCTACCGTTTTTTATTTTATTTTTTTTCAAAATAATATTAGAATGTAGAAAAAAATTTATCAATATATAATCTGTTTATCAATATATAATATAATATTTAATAAAGATTATTATCATATATATAATCTATTTAATATAAAGAAATTTAGTGAAAATTTGGTGAAGGTAGGCCTAATAGATCTCTGCCATTTTTACGAATTTCCAAAAATAGAACTTCAAATTTGTAAGATTACCAAGAAAGGAAGATTCTGTTAAAATTTGGTGAAAAACTGTTGAAAATTGCGTCCTTAAAGGGTGTATTCTATATGGCCTTCCTTCCGATATTTTATCCGATACGATTTTTTTTCAAAAATATATCGGATGAACCGATATATCGGAAGGAAAATATCGGATGAACCGATATATCGGAAGGAAAATATCGGATGAACCGATATATCGGAAGGAGAATATCGGATGAACCGATATATCGGAAGGAAATATCGGATGAACCGATATCGGAAGGAAATATCGATAATTCCGATATATCGCATCGGAAACATTATCCGCCTCATTTTTCTTTCGGATTCATATCGTAAAATATCGCGATATATCGGTAAGGAATATCGTATCGGATAAAATATCGGATGAACCGATATATCGGAAGGAAAATCGGATGAACCGATATATCGGAAGGAAAACATCGGATGAACCGATATATCGGAAGGAAAATATCGGATGAACCGATATATAGGAAGGAAAACATCGATATTCCGATATATCGGAAGTATCGCAACTCTGGACCATGCGGGAAATAATCAATTTTCAACCCTCTCCCGATAACAGTACATGGAGGGTAATACAATAAATTCTCTTTGAGAAAGTTAAAATTGCATTAAAATCGGGGTTGTTGACTCCTATTCTTCAGAAAAACAAACAAAATCACTGCTATTTGCCATTAAATATTTAATTAGTTTCATATTTACGGCAGGTTTGAAATTGAAAACAATAAAATAATAATAAATCTTCGTATTGTAAAAACTAATTAGATTATTTTAAAAATATAGGTAAATAAATTGCAGGTGGCGTTAGGCACTTTGAAAGTCTGGGGTTCAATTCTGGGAGGTGTAGAATTTTTTTAAATAAGTGGAGTGCAATATGGTGAAAGCCCCCACCTGGGCCATCCTTGATGATGGACTTTGCGAAGATTATTATTCACCATTCAACCTTCTAAGGGGTTTCTTAAGCCTTTTTAGATGTCAAAAAAATATTTTTTTTATTATTTTTAAGTTGATCGTCCAGGAATCTGAGGGGAGGAAAAAAAAATTCCATATGGTGCAGGACATAATCTTTTTTACGATCTTCGTAGGGATAATGGAAGTCCTGAGGATTACTCAGGTATAAAAATGGAGTTCGCAAGTAATCAGCTTTTGAAGGGTGGCCAGGTAAAAAAGGTTGACCTCAAACCGAAATTTTTTTCATTTCTTTTTCTTCTGGACAAAATTTAAAAAAGAGGGACATTGATAATTAAAATGAAAAAAAGGATTGGGCGTAGTTTATGAAGCTGTGTGGTTGACAAAAAATTGATAAAGTAGAGATGGCGAGGATGTGTTGAGTGGGAACGTTTTTAATATGATTTAATATCGTCATTTATAATGAAAGTGAAAAGGGGGTTGTACGTGAACGAGGAAGCTTTCGATGTTTGACTGAGGGGGTGAAGTTTTCGTTTTTGGTCGTGTGGCCGGTGGAGGGGAAGGTCGTACATGCGCTGCGTACGGTGCTGCTCTCTTCCCCGAACTAAACTCCCCCCACTCGGTTCCCTTTCTAAATGTGCGGATCTACTCTTCGAGTTCAGTCTGATTTCGGAATCGGTTAGCTAAAGACGTCCGCGTCTCCCGTATTTCGACTTAACATCGAGTCTTATAAACATTCCAGTATATGATTTTTTTTCAAAGTCGAAATTTCATGTAAAAAGTGCGGAAATCGGTTTATTTTTCGTTTTTTATTTTTTTCTTTTTATTCGTAATGGTGATGAACGAGTGACGGCGAGGTTCCTCGCTTTGAAGTGATCCTTAAAAAAAATAAAAAGGATGCAAATGTGATTGTGAAATAGTGGATAAATAATGGCGATGTTGACACTGCTCTCGGTAGCGTTTTTTACAACGCTATTGTCTTCGGCGCTCACCAAATACGAAACTCCGGAGCAGTGTACATGGGCGCCCGAGAACAACGAGACTTCCGGAAGGTTCGCGGTCACCTGCGCCCTCCGCACTTTGGCCGCCGAAGGCGGTAACTTCAGCCATTTACAAGTCGAAGGGACCGTCCGTCTTAAAGTTCAGTGTAGTGATTTGTTTCTGTTCGAAAGTCCTCTCCCGCCGAGGTCCTTCATGAGACTCCACCATCTCGAGGAGCTCAACATAACGAACTGTAAGATTTTAGAAATTCCTACTGACGCTTTTGACGGACTAAGAGAACTTAAATATCTTTCGATAAAAACGCGTAATATGGACTGGAGTACGGCGAAAACGTTAGAAATGACATCCGGGAGTTTTGACGGTCTCCGTCAACTCCATACGTTGGAGGTGATCGAAAGTAACGTCCGCTCCGTACCTTCGAACGTTTTTTGCACCCTCGGAAATCTTCAAACGATAAACTTTACTAAAAATAGTATCCGAGACGTGGATTCGATCGGTTTTATGCCGCGGAGTTCCGCGGAGACGGTGACAGTTTCGCGTATCGAATGTAGCGGCGGAACGGATTTAAGGACGCTCGATATTTCTTATAACGATATCCGTTCTCTTCCTTCGAATTCGGGTTTAACCGGGCTCCGTCGTCTTCAAAATCTTTATTTACAAATAACGACATCTCTGAAATAACGTCAGAGTCGTTTAACGGTCTCACTTCTCTCCGTGTCCTTAATCTTTCGAGTAACAAATTGGAATCTTTACCTGAAAATCTTTTCGCTTCCACGAGAGAACTCCGAGAAATTCACCTTCAAAACAACTCTTTATACGAGCTGGCAAGAGGGTTGTTTCACCGGTTGGAACAACTTTTAGTCTTAGACCTTTCCGTCAATCAACTGAGTAGCAATCAGATCGACGACGGAACGTTTGTCGGCTTAATTCGTCTCATTATCCTCAATCTCTCGCATAATACGTTGACCCGGATCGACGCGAGGACGTTCAAAGACTTGTTTTTCCTTCAAATTTTAGACTTGAGGAATAACTCAATCGGTTTCATAGAGGACAACGCCTTTCTCCCCCTTTATAATCTGCATACGTTAAACATAGCGGAGAACCGGCTCCATCACATCACGGCCCACCTTTTCAACGGCCTCTTTGTTCTTTCCAAGCTGACTCTCAACAACAATCTAATCGTCAATATCGATTCTCAGGCTTTTAAAAATTGCTCGGACCTCAAAGAGCTCGATCTGTTCGAACGCGATTCAAGAAGTTCCGGAAGCGCTCTCAGAACTCTCCCTCCTCAAAACCTTAGATTTGGGAGAAAATCAAATCAGCAGCTTCAAAAACGGATCGTTCAAAAATTTGCAACAGTTGACCGGTCTGAGGCTTATCGACAACGAAATCGGAAATTTGACGAGAGGAATGTTTTGGGATTTGACGAGCTTACAAGTCCTCAATCTCGCCAAAAATAAAATTCAACAAATCGAAAGAGGTACGTTCGACAGAAACAACGAGATAGAAGCGATACGGCTAGACGCCAACTTTTTAACGGACATAAATGGCGTTTTTACGACTTTGGCGTCACTTTTATGGCTCAACCTCTCCGGCAACCATTTAGTTTGGTTTGATTACGCTTTTGTACCGAGTAATTTAAAGTGGTTGGATATTCATGGCAATTATATCGAACGCCTCGGAAATTATTATAAAATCCAAGACGAATTACATGTGAAGACGTTAGACGCGAGCCATAATAGAATAAAAGAATTGAATGAAATGTCGATTCCGAACAGTGTGGAAGTGATTTTTATCAATAACAACTTTATTTCTTCCATTCAACCGAATACGTTTTTTGAAAAGGAACATTTGGCGAGAGCTGACATTTACGCGAACGAGTTAAGTAAGCTCGAGTTGAACGCACTCCGGCTACGACCTGTGCCCTCAAATAAGTCACTTCCTGAATTCTATTTAGGAGGAAACCCGTTTAACTGTGATTGTTCCATGGACTGGCTCCCGCTGATCAACAATATGACTCAGATGAGGCAATACCCGCGCGTTATGGATTTGGAGAACGTCATGTGCCGAATGACTTATTCGCGTGGGACCGTCGACATCCCGACAACAGAAGCAAAGTCCTCTGAATTCCTTTGTAAATATGAAACGCATTGTTTCGCCCTTTGTCACTGTTGCGATTTCGACGCTTGCGATTGCGAAATGACCTGTCCCACTAACTGTTCCTGCTATCACGATCAAACTTGGAATACCAACGTCGTCGATTGTTCGAGGCAAAACAACGATTTAATACCGAGAAGGATTCCTATGGACGCGACTCACGTCTATCTTGACGGAAACAACCTCAAAGAATTACAAAATCATGTTTTTATAGGAAGAAAAAACATGAGAGTCCTTTTCGTAAACGCGAGTCGAATAGAAACGATCCAAAACAGGACTTTTAACGGCCTCAACACCCTTCAGTCACTTCATTTAGAGGATAATTTAATTAAAGATTTAAAAGGCTACGAGTTCGAGCATCTTTCGCACCTCCGGGAGTTGTATCTTCAGAACAATTTGATCGCCCATATCGGGAACACGACTCTCACCACTTTGAGATCTCTTGAAATTCTAAGGCTCGACGGGAACCGCTTGACAACCTTCT
Source organism: Orius insidiosus (assembly GCA_014119065.1). Classification (NCBI taxonomy): domain Eukaryota; kingdom Metazoa; phylum Arthropoda; class Insecta; order Hemiptera; family Anthocoridae; genus Orius; species Orius insidiosus. The sequence goes on from JACGAQ010000149.1 coordinate 10,523, forward strand.
CGGTCTGGCAATTATCGACTAATTCCTATTTAGTCGACGTTTCTCTCGGCAATAATCTCTGGTCCTGCAAATGTAAATTCCTTCAGCAATTTCAGACGTGGGTCGCTGACAATAAACACAAAGTAATCGATACGGACGATCTCTGGTGTCACGGAAACGAAACGAAACCCCCTCACAGACGATTTATAGATCTCAACGATACCGTTTGCAGTGATTACTATTCGGGAAGTTCTATGATCCAGAATATTATCGTGTCGGACTATTTACCTATGGTGATCGTCACTATGGCAGCTTTTCTTATCGTCATTTTCTTAACAGTCATTATGTTTATATTCAGAGATCCACTCCGTGTTTGGCTCTATTCTCGTTATGGTGTTCGACTATTTCATTTTAAGACGGCATCTTCGAAGCATTATGGAGAAGACAGAGAGAAACTTTACGACGGCTACGTGGTCTATAGTCCGAAAGACGAAGAATTCGTTCTTCAATCGATAGTGGCCGAGCTTGAACACGGAAACCCTTCTTTTCAACTCTGCCTGCACTATCGAGACCTTCCGCATCACGCCGTCTCCTCGAATTCCCCTTACATGCAACACACGTCTCCCGTAGTCGTCGAAGCGGCCGAAGCGAGCAAACGCGTCATCTTGGTCCTCTCGAGAAACTTTCTCCAAACGGAATGGTCAAGGTTCGAATTCCGCTCCGCCTTACACGAAGCTTTGAAAGGTAGAATCTTCAAATTAGTCTTAGTCGAAGAAGGCAGCATTCTACCGGAGGCGGAATCCGACCCGGATTTAAGGCCTTATCTCAAGACGGGCGCGAGGATAAGATGGGGTGAAAAACGCTTTTGGGAAAGACTCCGTTACGTCATGCCTAGCGGTGATAACCAAAGAAAATCTTGTAATTACCGAAGAAATATAAACAACTACAGCATAGATTCTGCTGTTCATCGGAACACTGTGCCAACCCACACTTATTTACAAGATAAAAACAAACCTCCGTCGCTACAGCATCACATAAATAATCATCCGATGTTTAAACAAGCGGCGGTCGCGAATAGCGAAACGGTCGCCCCTCCGGCGTATTCTTCGAGTAGTACGCTCTCGCGAACTCCGACGAAACAAAACGAAGACCCGAACTATTCGTCGGCGACAACGGCGACCCTTCGCCTCGTCCCATCCACCGCCATGCTTACAGCAACCAAGAGCGTCCCACATCCGAACACATTTATTCCTCGATCGATTCACCCGAATATCCTACATTCGAAAGGGCCGACTCGCGACGAAATCCACCCAACGGCTCCTTGCCACTTCATCATCAACCTCAACCCTGGAGAACGGGAACTTCCGTCGTCGACACGAGTGGCGTTCAAGCATATCTCGTCTGATATCCCATTGGATTTAGATAAAAGGTACATTATAAAACTTTTTCTTTCTCCATGTATCCTAATATCGACAATTCTAGTTTTTACCGAATAGACTATTGTTTTATGTTTATAAAAGGCACTGATTTACTATCTGTGATATAAAATTAGTAAAGGAATCTGTGAGGTGCCGATTATGTTTCTAAAATTAAATAAGTCTTGGGTTTTGGTCACGTATTTCCTCTCTCACATATTAAAATGTGGCTTTAGGCGGGCGAGACGTAAGTCACACACCCACACCCGAGTCCTCTCTCTCTCTCTTGTTTAACAAAACAAAAAGGTCGTTTTAGTCTTTGAATTAATACTTGTTTCAAAAACCTGTATAAAAATGCGCTATGTTCGGGTGAAGATAGTGTTTCGAGTCAAGTACACGATTTCCCACTTAAGGAGCATTACCGTTTTTAAAAAAACGGCCAGAAAGGATTTTATCTTCACTTTTTTTTTCTTTTGTCCTTCCCAAGACAATACTAATTACGACTGCTAGTATCCTTATTTATTTTCGGAACATTTTTTTAAATATGTTAAGTTCCTAATTTTGTACATTTTTTTTGTATTTTTTAATTTCTGTTTTAAAGCCAATCAAACTTACTCAAAGCCATAATTGAGTTCTGTGATAGCTGGAAACCTATTTTTTAGTTTGATATGGCATATTTTGTTTTATAACTAGTCTAGATCCGGATTTAATTTATACATTGTATATTCTCCCTTTTTTCTAGAAAAAAAAGCTTTCCTGTACATATTTTTAAAATTTAATTAATTATAAATATGTAAAAAGTACTTATGGCGTTCTTTTTTCTACCGCCTAACTTGTATGATTTTTGTATGAATATAATAACGAATTGTGTATATTTTTGTAAAGAAAAAAAATTATTATTTATAGTCTTGTTGTAGCCACGGCGCCAAACTCGAAAAAAATAAACCATAATCGAATTTATATATTTGTTTTATTTATTATAAAATTAATAATTTCCTTATTGTTTAAATAATAAGTTGGTCTGAATATAACCTTTTGGGGAACAAAAGGTTTAAAATTGCCATGGTAATATCACATACGACTTTCCATCAGAAGGAGCCAACCATTTGATTTCATTTACATTTTAATAAGCGACGCCCGTTCCCCTTTATTCAATTTACCTCCTCGACTACATTACCTCTAACCCCTTCCGAAAACACTATCCTTCATTGATATGAAAATTTTCAAAACAAAAATATCTGGAGGACATTTTTATCTAAAATACGTTTAAAAGAAATCGTTTTATCTTAGTAAACTAGACACTTAGGTGGTCTCAATAAATGTGATGTCATCAGACGTATAAATGACGTCATTATTGGTTGAAGTATGCTTTAATATGAAAATAGAAGGACTATAATTTTTTTCAAGACCAATTTATTATTTTTGTCTGGATTCAAAAGGATTTTGACGGAGCCTCAAGGTAAATATTTTTATTATTACTAAAATAAATAAAACAAATATTTTGGGGTCCTTTTAGTTTCGTACTTTTTTTGGTGTAAAGTTTTATTGTACCGTTAACATCCGACCCTCCCTACGGGAAACAAGTTTAGATCCTCGTGCTTCTTGAATTACCCGAGTTGGGGAAGTACGACGGTGTAAATAAAACGTATAAAATTTCAAAATAAAAAAAAAATAAGGTCCCACTTCCTTTCACGATTTCAAGGAGAGTCGCCCAAAAGGACTCAAATCAATAATTCAATGTTCAGTTGAAAAATCAATTATAGCGTAAAGTTTATTATTTAAAATGTTTATCATATTGATTGTAAATGAATCCTTTAATATGAAAACAGTATGCGAAGGACTATATTGATTTTTTTTTAACTGGACCTTTCATTGGGCTAAACGAGCGAATCGGTCACCCTTAGATACTCAAACACGTGTCAACACACGTGTTTTTTTTCAAAATTCACCTTTTTTAATATTTTTATACCAATTTCGCTTTTTATTTACTTGAAATCCGCTTTCCTATAAGAAGCTATAAGCTGCTTATAGGTGGTATTTATTTTTATAATAAAAAAAAATTTTTTTAATCAAAAATTTATCAATTAATTACTCTATAATCTGTTCTGAAATAATTTAAAACCACAAAGGGTACCACGTGAAGAGCATCTGTTCCTCCTTGAGTTTCTAATTTTGAACAAGTGGTAGCCAAGAACCGTTGTCAACAGCTCTTCATAATGTAACATCTGTTTTACCATTTTAATTGAATAATATTAAATTTGAAGAAAAAAAAGCGATAAAAATGTTTGTGGCGCAATTTTCGAAAGGAGCCTCGGAGAAATTCTGCGGAGGGTTACAAAAAAAAAAGTGGCTTCTCACGGATATAAAACTCTAATTATTTCAAAGGAAAGAATTTGTCCGTACTTGTCCGTTTGTCGTTTTGGAAGTCGTAACGGGTTTAGGGAGAGGTCGGAGGGGTAAAAAGAAGTTTGAGGCTCGCCCGGAATCGGAGTTATTCCCCTTTGCCAGCCTTTTCGCCGACGTTCAAGGGAACAAGGATTTTTCGCTAATTTCACTTTAGGGAAGAACTAACTTTTTGAGTTCATTAGGCTTATGTTGGTCAGATTTTTCAATTTTAACGCCCAAAAACATTGCTTCTACACCTGCAGGTAAAACACCCGTGTTCAGGTGACCGGGGTTAAACATCTTACCGTGTTTTTGGTCATTTTCTTCGATTTCCTGGTCTAGAAAACCCCGTTTTTTTTAGGTGTTCGGTGCGTCTCTTTTACCGCTTTTTAGGTAGTTTTTATCGATTTTATGGTGAAGAAACACCTCTTTAATCAAGTGAATGTGCGTTAAACATCTTTTTCACCGGTTTTTGGTCATATCCTTCGATTTTTGGGTCTAGAAAACCCCGTTTTATCAAATTTTCGGGCGTTTAATCTCTTTTAGCGGTTTTTGGGTTCGTTTTTATCGATTTTCTGGTGTAGAAACACCTCTTTAATCAAGTGAATGTGCGTTAAACATCTTTTTTTTTTTTTTTCTTTTTACCGTATTTTTGGTCATTTTCTTCGATTTTTGGGTCGAGAAAACCCGTTTTTTAGGAGTTCGGTGTTTAACATCTCTTTACCGCTTTTTTGGTCGTTTTTGTCGATTTTCTGGTGTAGAAACACCTCTTTAATCAAGTGAATGTGCGTTAAACATCTTTTTACCGTGTTTTTGGTCATTTTCTTCGATTTTGGTCTAGAAAACCCGTTTTGGGCGTTTTCTCTTTTCGGGCGTTTAACATCTCTTTTAGCGGTTTTTGGGTTCGTTTTTATCGATTTTCTGGTGTAGAAACACCTCTTTAATCAAGTCAATGAGCGTTAAACATCTTTTTCACCGTATTTTTGGTCATTTTCTTCGATTTTTGGGTCTAGAAAACCCCGTTTTACCAACTTTTCGAGCGTTTAACATCTCTTTACCGCTTTTTTGGTAGTTTTTATCGATATCTTATTAACCGTGTTTTTGGTCATTTTCTTCGATTTCCTGGTCTAGAAAAACCCGTTTTATCAACTTTTCGGGCGTTTAACATCTCTTTTAGCGGTTTTTGGGTTCGTTTTTATCGATTTTCTGGTGTAGAAACACCTCTTTAATCAAGTGAATGTGCGTTAAACATCTTTTTTACCGTATTTTTGGTCATTTTCTTCGATTTTTGGGTCTAGAAAACCCCGTTTTATCAACTTTTCGGGCGTTTAACATCTCTTTACCGCTTTTTTGGTCGTTTTTATCGATTTTCTGGTGTAAAAACACCCGTTTTATCGGGTGTTTGGGCGTTTTAACATATTATATTTTAACGTGTTACCATTTTTCACTGTGTGAAGCTATGTTTTTCTTACCCATAGTCAGCTCTCGGTGAGCCCTCCCGCTCCCAAAATTTAGTGTTCCATTTGGTGTTTGTTATGCTTGAGCATTTCTGAGAAAATAGGAGTTGAAAAAAAAATCATTTTAGACTGCAATTTAATTTTGTTTCGAGGCAACCACTAATTACTGTTTTAATGGTTCACCGGTAGCCCGTCTTCCCCGGTCCGCCCAGAAAAGGCTTTGGCCCTCGTCATTATCTTTGGCGTCTAGTTATTGAAAGCAATTAGTAAAGGTCCGTTATATGTCTTGATGGTCGCCACGAATAAATAAGAATTCTTCTTTTTTTCCAAAAGCGCGTTTGAATATTTTATACGCTCGGAAAAGTCGTTGAATTTCATACCGCAGCACGATCCTCTCGACATACGTAGTAAATGCAAATTTACAGAAGGTTCGCATTGTGTCTTAGTGTTTGTTTTATCATGAATATGCATTTCCGAGACGGATGAACGTAATTATAAGTTTCTTAAAAGCATATTTTCTAAATAATCGCCTTTCTTTAGATTTTTAAACGGCTAGGTTTTGTTTTCTGAAGCGTTTAGGCTACCTGAAGAGGGGACAAGTAGCGACCCACCCCCGATTTTCGAGCCTGAAACCCCTTAATTACGAATGAACAAAAAGTCAGACACGCCCACGCATCCCCTTTCTTCCTCTCATCTTCCATTTCCCTCGTAAAGTGGATGAGTTATGGGACATTCCGGAATCCTAATGCCATATGGACGTTTTCAAGGGGGTCAATTGGCGAACAGCTTCTGAAAGATAATTACCAACAATTTTTTTAGTTTAAAATTAGAAATAACATGTGCTACTTCAATTTTTTAACTCCCATTTTATGTTGGCTAAAATGCTTGAGAGTAGATTTAGATCAGTTGGATGCCATTTGATCTTGAAGTCGGGATAATACATTGGTACTTGTGAGTTAACACGAACAACGCGCATGCGCGATCTTTCGTTTTTCATTCCCGCTTGTTTTCAAAAATTCATCTTTGAGCTTCGTCTAAACTAGTTTGATAACACGAGGGGTTAATCTCTAACGACTGTTTAGCTTACGATTAAGCGACTGGTTAGCTACCGAACTAACGACTGTTTAGCTGACGTTTAATCGACAGGTTAGCCGCCGGGAAATAACATGTGCTACTTTAATTTTTAACTCCCATTTTATGTTGGCTAAAATGCTTGAGAGTAGATTTAGATCAGTTGGATGCCATTTGATCCTGAAGTCGGGATAATAGATTGGTACTTGTGAGTTAACGCGAACAACGCGCATGCGCGATCTTTCGTTTTTCGTTCCCGCTTGTTTTCAAAAATTCATCTTTGAGCTTTGTCTAACTAGTTTGATAACGCGAGGGGGTTAATCTGACAATTTTTTCGCGTTATTATAATTTGTAAGATGCCTGCCTTTAGGACGCTGCTGTTGGGTAATTTTTAATATTTTATATCCTTCAAAAAAGAAGTTTTCAAGAAATTGGAATATAATGGAAAAACTTTTAGTTTTTTTTTCCCCCTAAGTTTCTAAGAAATTTTGAATTTTTTACACACTCGCAATAGTCTTATGTTGAAATAAATCATTTTCAGGAGTCTATAATTTCCCAGAGCGTTTTATAATTTAGGGGATTTTAAGCGGTAACATTTTTAAAGATTAACCGAGGGGTTAGGGTTTCGAAAAATCTCGAGAGAAGAAGAATATTTATTTGTTGGGCTGCTGTTTCCTCTTCTAATGACTATTTAGGAGGGATTTAAAGTGGGGACCCGTTGAAGAAACCGGATCCCGGGGTCGTCAATTGATTGTGCTCAACTTCAGAGCGTCCCCCCCCCCCCCCCCCCCCCCCCGCGTGGCCTTTTCTGTCCGGAGGGTCCGCCAACGGCCGAGAAGACGCCTCAACCCGCGCCATCTTCACATCAAAACTTCTTTTCATCGCATTTTTATTAATAGGAAAAAAATTTTAAACTATTTTTTTATTATAAAAAATTACGCTTTGCAGAATTTTACCTGTATTTTCCCTTTAGAATTTTGCTATTCAAAAATAATTTAATTTCTTCACTTTGAGCCCTTTTGGAAGCACTCAAAAATTAAATATCCGACCAGAATAGAGAGGCGGAACTAAAATAAGCAAAATGTATGAAAGTAAAAATAATTTTCTCACAAAATCTAATTAGAACAAAAAAATTTTTAAATTACTTGTCTTTGGAAGACCCCCTCCGCAATTTCATACGTTGAGGGTGTCACAATAACTTCTCTTTTACGAGTTTTTTTTATGTTAAATGACACAAATCTCCGGGACGGAATTTATACTTCCTAAGGCGTTGGCCAGCATGTGTGAAAACAGTTGGAACTAAATAGTTTGGACGGCTAAGGAGTGTTGAAAAAAAAGTTGACCTTCCCCATTATTCATGCCTTTCCACTCCCAACTACGTCTGTGGTTATTTTATATCACTCTTCTGCAAAATCAACGTAGAAAAAAAAAAGTTTTCAATGTCAAATGGTCGTATTTAATCGAAACACGTACTTTGAGGATTAATTTTTCCCACAGTGCGGCATTTAGTCTGTAGGTATAATTTTCTTAAAAGTCGAAGTTCTCAATCTCTCATATTCGTACGGTGTTCCATTTCTCCTTCAAGAATAACAATTACACGCTAATTAAACGTTAAATTGATCCTCCCTCCCTTCCACACTCAATTTCGACTATCTTCATCTTATAGACGTTTAAATGAATTACCTACGATGATTGCAAGCATCCCTATTTATAAGAAAATGCTAAAAATAACGTTTTTCTTTGCAAAAAAAATTTTTTTTTGTTCTAAAAATCATGTTTTCAAGGTCTTCAATTATATCTCTCACACCTCAAGCAAGGACATTTTATTAATTAAAATGCATTATAAATCAAGGCTTTTGAAAGTTTTTTGTTTTCTAAATTAATATTTTTTAAGTGCTTTTATGTACAGGTTCAATTTAACACGCCATAAAACCATAGGTATGTCTGTTTAGGAGTTATGATTGTTAGAAAAATTACCTGAACTTTCTAAAGTTGTATTACCCTTCATGGACGGTTTTTGGAGAGGGTTTATCGATCATGAAGTTGTCCATGGTGCCGGCCGTCGGTCCGGAATTTTTTCGCAACACTCTATTTCCGCAATTTTCATCAGTTTTTCCCCATTTTCCTCCCCCCCCCTTCCCAATAGTTGTAATTTGGTATTTCACGCCTCTTGTGTGGCGTGCAATGGTGAAGACTTCATTTATATTTTACAATTTTTTGGATCAAAATTACATGGAAAAAAATGTAGATTTTTTATCAATGTCAAAAAATTAAGGAGATTCATCAATAAAAAAAGGAAGGAAAAAAAAACCTGTAACGTTGAATAAATGATGTAAACCAAAATAAAAAGTTAAAAAGAATACACAATAAGGATTGACTAAAAAAGACACTTATATCAAAATTAAGGATAAAATAACAGAGTAAATATGATTTTCTTCCTTTTATTTTCTTTTTGTGTGTATTTACAGAGTGTTTGCCGTGCGTGAAATGGTTATTGTGAAATTTTTTCCTTCAACCTTAATATTGTAGAGTATCAAATTATTATTTAAGTGGGGAATCAAAGGATGATAAAATAGTCATCTCTCGAGGGTATTTCAATACAGTAGTTAGGGTTGATTCGATACATCGGAGGAAAATATCGGATGAACCGATAATCAGAAGGAAAATCTCGGATGAACCGATATATCGGAAGGAAAATCTCGGATGAACCGATATATCGGAAGGAAATCTCGGATGAACCGATATATCGGAAGGAAAATCTCGGATGAACCGATATATCGGAAGGAAAATCTCGGATGAACCGATATATCGGAAGAAAATATCGGATGAACCGATATATCGGAAGGAAATATCGGATGAACCGATAGATCGGAAGGAAAAATCGGATGAACCGATATATCGGAAGGAAATATCGGATCGATGAACCGATATATCGGAAGGAAATATCGGATGAACCGATATACGGAAGGAAAATATCGGATGAACCGATATATCGGAAGGAAAATATCGGATGAACCGATATATCGGAAGGAAATATCGGATGAACCGATATATCGGAAGGAAAATATCGGATGAACCGATATATCGGAAGGAAAATATCGGATGAACCGATATATCGGAAGGAAAATATCGGATGAACCGATATATCGGAAGGAAAATATCGGATGAACCGATATATCGGAAGGAAAATATCGGATGAACCGATATATCGGAAGGAAAATATCGACTGAACCGATATATCGGAAGGAAAATATCGGATGAACCGATATATCGGAAGGAAAATATCGGATGAACCGATAATCGGAAGGAAAATATCGGATGAACCGATATCGGAAGGAAAATATCGGATGAACCGATATATCGGAAGGAAAATATCGGATGAACCGATATATCGGAAGGAAAATATCGGATGAACCGATATATCGGAAGGAAAATATCGGATGAACCGATATCGGAAGGAAAATATCGGATGAACCGATATATCGGAAGGAAAATATCGGATGACCGATATCGGAAGGAAATGGATGAACCGATATATCGGAAGGAAAATATCGGATGAACCGATATATCGGAAGGAAAATATCGGATGAACAGCTTTATGTTCAATTGAATTATGCCCAAACGCATTATGGTGAGCAACATATTTTTTATGTCGAAATGCAGAAATTTTATGAGGGTGAAATGCGTTATGTTGAACGGTGTTTTTGGTCTAGAAACTAATTTTTAGGCGTTTTCTGGGTGTAAATAGGCCTCAAAAACTGTTTTCTTTCGATCTTTTTTCAAAGCATTTTGGGATAAAAAAAAGGAAGACTATTTTGTTGAAACTCTGTTCTTGAAAAGCTTTAAAAAACGGGCCAAACGGAATAAAATAACGTGAAACGTCTCGTGACTTGAAAGTGCTTTCTGTGACATAGACCCGCTTTGATTTGAATGTTGCCTGATGGACTTGTAATGGGTCTCGGAGGGTGAGGAGGGAGGATGGTAATTGGGTACTCCGGTCACAAAAACGCTTCTCCGATCCCCGAGGACAAAAACAAGGATGTGTAGCTCACCGGAAAATTGGTCTAGTTTAGACAAAACACGTTCCAAAAAAAACTTTAATTCAAATATTAGCGTATATTTTACGTAGATTCTTCGTATTTTCTAAAACGGATGTTTTAAAACCGAGTAAAAAGGAAGCCTTGAAAAAATGCACTTTTGCGGCTTTTTTACTTTTATGTTTACGACCGGATTTGTTGAATATTTCCTCGGTAATTTGTCTCTGAAACGACTATGAGATAAAAGAGTTTTTTCTTTTTAATTTTTAAGCACTTTTTAGTTTGTGTTTCAAAAATTGAACACAATTGTACAATCCAATCTTTTAGCGAAAGAACGATTTTCCGAGTTAGAAACTGTCCCTCTCCAATTTACCTTTCTTGCGCTGGAAACTGTCCAGAAAGGGGAGGAGGAGAAAAAAAAGAGGGAAACGAGTAAAGAGAATTGGTGAAGTTAAACCGGCCGAGAAAACAAGAGGGCAGACACAATTACATCTTTTTCTCCCTCTGACTTTTCAACAAGTTTTTTTTTTATAAACAAAAATTGCCAACGCGGAGAATTAGGCAAATTTTAATTGCTGGGCATTATGCAAAAGTCCACCTTTAGAGTTTAATGATCGTCGTATTATATTTTCGGTTTCTTGGAGGGGGAAGAAAAAAAAAATTGGTCTTCTTCTGTGGGGTAAAACAGACAAGGGTTGTTGCGATACTTCCGATATATCGGTTCAAATTAATTAAGGAAAGTGGTGCTTTAGACGGTTTGATTTTTCTTTTATTTGAACATTTTAAACTTCTCTTTGAAAATCTGATAAAAAAGGTTATGCTATGATTCGAAATCGATCTCACCCCGCCATTGATATTTACTTCCGTTAAATATTAGCGAGTGATCAAGTGAATTTTTTAAAAGGATAACCACCTGTTAGAAACGTAAGACTCTTTTGATCCTTACAATAAATAATTCATCAGGCTTTAAGCAAAAGTCCTTTCTGATATTCACTTGGAACTTTTTTTAAAAAGGCGAGTAATAGGGAAAAGGTCAGTAATAAATTAGAAATTTGTGTCTTTCAATGATATATTTCCATTGGTCATTTTCCACCTTGAGATATTGAAGGTCTCTTTGACAAACGGTGACAACAGGTACATATTTTATGAGCCAAGCCCTGTTAAAAGGAAATTCTTTCTGGGTTGAAATGCAATAAGACTTCATAAAAGGGAATGTAGATTAAAACAATAAAATACGTGAGTTTTTTTTTATTAAGTTGTACAAGGACTTAAATTATTACTCACAAGGAATTGACCCATAACCACCGGTTTCCGTACCTTTTCCTCGGGCGTTCTTCTTGATTTTTAGGCTGAAAAACCCTTTTCCCTATTTATACAAAATTTTGGGCAATTTTCAGCAGATTTTTTTTTTTTCGATTTATAGTCAAAGAAAATTGTCTTTTTCTCAGTTTTTTGGCAAAAAACAAATTTTTTTTTTTTCGATCGACCTTTTCAACTTCCTTAAAGACGTTATTGTGACACCCTCCACGTCGGGTTCTTGGGGAAGGGTCTTCCAGACCCGGAGGGTCAAATCGAATATTGATCTTTACCGATCTCAACTTTGTCTGTGGTTCCGGCCGGCCGTAGCATTTTTTCCGGAACACTTTACACCACAGTTTTCAACCGATTTTCACCAAATTTTCACACAAATTTCTTTAGCCGGTGTAGAAGAATTTAACGAGAGCGATTTTTGAATTTCGAAAAAATGGCGGAGATATGTCCTTGAATCCGATTTTCACCAATTACTCCCTATATTTTTTACGAATTTTTGGTGTAAAAAATTGCCTCTTTTTAATTATTATTTTTTTTAGTAGAAAGAAATTTCATACTTCTACCTACCCATTACGAGAGGCACATCCCTAGGCCAAAGAGCCCATTATTTCTACCTTGACACTTAAAAAATTTTCGAAAAAAAAAGTTAAAAAAGAGCAAGTTTAAAAAGAAAAAAAAATTTCCCTCTCCCTTATACTTCCCCTCCCTTATATTTCCCCTTCCTTATACTTCCCCTCCTTTATACTTTCCCTCCGTTCGTTATACTTTCGTTCCCTTATACTTCCCCCTCCAATATTGTTACTTTTCTTTAAGGAAGTTTTCGTCGGAAGCTCTTCAAACCAGTACTTTTTTTAGATCACCTGAAACTTCCATATGACGTGTTATTGCCCTATTCACTTGTCTACAAAACGTTAATCTCCATCACCTCAAAATCTTTTTTTTCTTTTGAATCGGAAAATCCCACATGTAACCTCTTCCTCCAGATATGAAGCGTTAATAATATTCATGGGATCTAAACACCTTTTATAATAAGATAATTTAAGTCATAATTAACGGCAGATGGCAACAATGCAGAAACTTGCGGTATGAAAGGAAAAAAAAAATCGAAACATTTCAATAGGGATTTCATTGTATTATTATCCGCCACACCTTCCCTTCACGCCTATATTCAAGGAATAATAAAAACGATTAATCTAACATATTTTCCTACTGGCATAAAAAAAATATTATGAGAAGATTACATAGTTAGTAGGTAATTCGTCAATTATGTTTTGTAATGAATAGGTCGAGGAAAAATGAAGTAGCCTCCCATTTAACAAAGGTATTTCGGAGGTTCCATTATGTACTTTTGAGGGTACCAACTAGTATTTATTTTATTACAGAATAACATTTTTTTCTTCAAGTTTTAAAAAGATTTCTGAGAAATCCTAATTAAATACAATTTTGTCCGTTTGGACAAATTGAAAGCATTTTTAAACAATGTTCTTAAAAGCACGTGGTAACACACCTTAGCTTGAACACGCGAAGAAAAAAAATGAAATTTTTTTAACCTCTTGTACGTTTAAATTAAGTTGTTGAGAGGCTCGAGGAACAGCCACCTTAGTTACGCCATAGTGGCCAAAAGATAATCCTTGATCAAGTCGATTTTAGGTATAATAAATCTAAAAAAGTCACCTACTATAAAAGGATTTTTCATCCAAGTTTACCGAAATCAGAAGTGGGATAAACGATATCAGAAGTGGGATAAACGACTTCAGAAGTTGGATAAACGACTTCAGAAGTTGGATAAACGACTTCAGAAGTTGGATAAACGACTTCAGAAGTTGGATAAAGAATATCAGATGTGGGAAAACCGATATCAGAAGTATGCTGACCGATATAAATAGTGGGATAATCGATAGTAGAAGTGGGATAACCGATATTAATAGTGAGATAAAGTTCCTTTAGTAGTTTTGCTATATTAGAAGTTGGATAACTAATATGAGAAGTGTGATAACCAATATCAGATGTGGAAATACCGATATCAGAAGTGGGATAACCAATATCAGATGTGGGAAAACCGATATCAGAAGTATGATGACCGATATAAATAGTGGGATAATCGATATCAGAATTGGGATAACCGAAATTAATAGTGAGATAAAAGCTCCTTTGGTAGTTTTGCTATATAAGAAGTGGGGTAACCGATATCAGAAGTTGGATAACTAATATCAGAAGTGTGATAACTGATAACCAATATCTGACGTGGAAATACCGATATCAGAAGTGGGATAACCAATATTAGAAGTGGGATAAACGACTTCAAAAGTTGGATAAAGAGTATCAGATGTGGGAAAACCGATATCAGAAGTATGATGACCGATAATAATACTGGGATAATCGATATCAGAAGTGGGTAACCGATATCAGAAGTGGGATTACCAATATCAGATGTGGGAAAAACGATATCAGAAGTATGATGACCGATATCAATACTGGGAAAATCGATATCAGAAATGGGGTAACCGATATCAGAAGTGGGATTATCAATATCTGAAATGGGATAACCGTTATTAATAGTGGGATAAATGCTCCTTTGGTAGTTTTACTATATCAGAAGTGGGGTAACCGAAATCAGTAGTTGGATAACTAATATCAGAAGTGTGATAACCAATATCAGACGTGGAAAAACCGATATCAGAAGTGGGATAACCATTATCAGATGTGGGAAAAACGATATCAGAAGTATGATGACCGATATCAATACCGGGAAAATCGATATTAGAAGTGGGGTAACCGATATCAGAAGTGGGATTGCCAATATCGGAAGTGGGATAAGCGTTATTAATAGTGGGATAAAAGCTCCTTTGGTAGTTTTGCTATATTAGAAGTGGGGTAACCGATATCAGAATTTAGATAACTAATATCAGAAGTGGGGTAACCGATATCAGAAGTTAGATAACTAATATCAGAAGTGTGATAACCTATATCAGACGTGGAAATACCGATATCAGAAGTGGGATAACCAATATCAGATGTGGAAATACCGATATCAGAAGTATGATGACCGATAACAATACTGGGATAATCGATATCAGAAGTGGGGTTTCCGATATCAGAAGTGGGATTGTTAACATCGGAAGTGGGGTAACCGCTATTAATAGTGGGATAAAAGCTCCTTTGGTAGTTTTGCTATATCAGAAGTGGGGTAACCGATATCAGTAGTTGGATAACTAATATCAGAAGTGTGATAACCAATATCAGACGTGGGAATACCGATATCAGAAGTGGGATAAGCGATATCAGATGTGGGAAAACCCATATCAAAAGTATGATGACCGATATACTCGTAATTACTGGGATAATCGGTATCAGAAGGGAGGTAACCGATATCAGAAGTGGGAGTATATTATATACTAATATAATAATACAATGGGATAAAAAGCTCCTTTGGTAATTTTGCTACATCAGAAATGGAGTAACCAATATCAGAAGTGAAATAACCAATATCAGACATGGGAATACCGATATCAAAAGTGGGATACCGATATCAGAAGTTTTACTTTCATCGACTTTACTAAAACCTGGCAAATTTACAAAATAAAATATACAACCCACAAAATTTTTTTATAACTGCAGTCCAACTAAAACCAAAAAAACAGCCTCTTTGGACGGTAAATTCAAGTTTTAAAACAAAGATGTTTGGGGTCAAAAAAAATTTGATAACATAATGGAATCAGAATTGTAAAAAAGGTTTTAAATTTAGATATTCGAAGCCTTTAAGGGAGTAAAAGGGTTGGGTTTTAAAACGTCAAGAAGTCCTTCTTTTTACCGCATTAATCAAGGGCACTTTCAACCCGAGGGTTAACTTTTTTTTTTTTGACTTCTCACAATGAATAACGATACCTTTATCCTCAAATCCCCGTTTATTACGACCATGTCCATTTTGACACTTTTAAGCGTTAATTTAAATATTCGAAGGAAAATTTCTCGTTTGTAACGCTTATTACCCTCTGTTTCACTCTTTTTTCCCCTGTACGATAATATGCATAATTACTTTGTGGAGATTCTAATCCAGAATTTATTCATCTGGCTAAGCCCTGGGGTTGAATAATCAAATTTTTTTAGCTCCCTCTCCTCCACAACCGGAGTGCTTTTTTTTAAGCAATAAATAACAAAAATACGTTATTCTCCCTCTGATAATTTCATGAAAAGATATGCAAACGAATTCAATATTTTTGACAATCGAGGGTTTAAAACTATTAACGCTTTCTCACTTCTAAAAAATGTAACTTCAAAATTTACCACTTATATCCAAGCCTTCCCTCGCTCTTTTCGCTAACAAAATCACTTTCTAACCAATATATTCTGTTTCTTACGGATTTTTTGGCTTTTTAGGGGCGTTTAGGGCGTTTTAGGGCCATTTACGTGTGTACGTTCACGTACACAGTTTCTTACGGATTTTTTGGCGTTTTACATCTATAGACAGGGCCATTTATGTGTTTATTTCCTATATCTGGGGGATTTACATTGTTTTTAAAAACTTTCAAACCAATACACAGTTTCTTACGGAATTTTTTGGCGTTTTACATCTATAGACAGGGCCATTTATGTGTTTATTTTCTACATCTGGGGGATTTACACTGTTTTTAAAAACTTTCTAGCCAATACACACAGTTTCTTACGGATTTTTTTGGCGTTTTACACCTATAGACAGGGCCATTTGTGTGTTTATTTCCTACATCTGGGGGATTTACATTGTTTTAAAAACTTTCTAACCGATATACACAGTTTCTTACGGATTTTTTGGCGTTTTACACCTATAGACAGGGCCATTTATGTGTTTATTTCCTACATCTGGGGGATTTATATTGTCGAAAAACTATCTAACCAATATACTCTGTTTCTTACGGATTTTTGGCGTTTTACACCTATAGACAGGGCCATTTGTATGTTTATTTCCTACATCAGGAGGATTTACATTGTTTTTAAAAACTTTCTAACCAATATACACAGTTTCTTACGGATTTTTTGGCGTTTTACACCTATAGACAGGCCCATTTATGTGTTTATTTCCTACATCTGGGGATTTACATTGTTTTTAAAAACTTTCTAACCGATATACACAGTTTCTTACGGATTTTTTGGCGTTTTACACCTATAGACAGGGCCATTTATGTGTTTATTTCCTACATCTGGGGGATTTATATTGTCGAAAAACTATCTAACCAATATACTCTGTTTCTTACGGATTTTTTGGCGTTTTACACCTATAGACAGGGCCATTTGTATGTTTATTTCCTACATCAGGAGGATTTACATTGTTTTTAAAAACTTTCTAACCAATATACACAGTTTCTTACGGATTTTTTGGCGTTTTACACCTATAGACAGGCCCATTTATGTGTTTATTTCCTACATCTGGGGATTTACATTGTTTTTAAAAACTTTCTAACCGATATACACAGTTTCTTACGGATTTTTTGGCGTTTTACACCTATAGACAGGGCCATTTATGTGTTTATTTCCTACATCTGGGGGATTTATATTGTCGAAAAACTATCTAACCAATATACTCTGTTTCTTACGGATTTTTTGGCGTTTTACACCTATAGACAGGGCCATTTGTATGTTTATTTCCTACATCAGGAGGATTTACATTGTTTTTAAAAACTTTCTAACCAATATACACAGTTTCTTACGGATTTTTTGGCGTTTTACACCTATAGACAGGCCCATTTATGTGTTTATTTCCTACATCTGATGGATTTACATTATTTTAAAAAAATGACCTATAAAATAAACCAATTTTTTAATCTCATTTTGCAATTTTATTTTAAAATGTGATTTTCGCTATTCCTAAAATAGATCCTCTTTTAACCCATACAAAATTCATGCATAAACAATAAATTTTCAAAGCCCCGTATTTGCAATCCTTTATTCTTCGCACACAAGCTTATCTCGTTTTGATGTTTATTTAGAGGATTTTTTTTATAAAAAAAAAAAAACAGGAAAAGGGATTTTCCCAGCGTTTCCCGGGTAATATTTTAATAAAAGCAAACACCGAACGATGAAGTCAGGTATTAATTTTAAATCATAGTAAAACCCGGTTTAAAGAGAATATTATGATCCCGATAACGCATAATCCTTTGGTTTTACTACTCACCCTTTCTAATTAAAAACGTTTATTATACAAATAATAAACGTAGAATTGACATTTTTAGTTTTTTAATTTCTTATTATAATTGAAAAAAGAAAAAAAATTTGGATGACGTTATTACGTCTCCCCCTATTTTTATTTATGATGGAATACAATATCCTTTCGACAAGCTTTTGGTGTCTAGTTCGAACTTCCCCTAGCGTTACGCATTAAGGGATAAATCGGTCGTAAAGTCATAATAATTTATACAATTTTTTATTTTCTGAAAGGTGATTAAGTCATGGAAATGAGAATAGCCCGAACGGTTTAACAAGCCGTGGAAACAACCCTTTTGACGAAGAAGAAGAACGAGGGAACGGAACGAATGATGGTAACACCCCCCGTTCCAACCCCAGACTAGCTCTTCATCCCCGGAACTGAATTGTTCCCGGGGTGATCAATCTTCTTCATGATCGTTACAAGGGAGTCTTCAAACTAAGACCTCTAACTACCCCGGGGGAGAAGGAGAGAACTAAGGGATGCTAATGCACACATTCATCATTATTAGCATTATTATCAATGTGTGTTCTTAACATTTTCACCCTGGATAAACGTCCTATTTCTCTGAATCATCCTTTTTCTTCCCTGATAAAAATGAACGCTTATGGGCAGTGAATCAGACCGGAAAAAGGCCTTCAAAGAACTGGAAAATCGATAAAATAATATAGAACCTTGAAACAATTTTTAACAACAAAAAAATACGCTGGACTAGTTTGAAGGGCTTCCATTGAAAACTTCCTTATAAAAGGAGGGGAAGTTTTATGGAGGGGGAAGTATAACGGAGGGGAAGTTTTATGGAGGGGGAAGTATAACGGAGGGGAAGTTTTATGGAGGGGGAAGTATAACGGAGGGGAAGTTTTATGGAGGGGGAAGTATAACGGAGGGGAAGTTTTATGGAGGGGGGAAGTATAACGGAGGGGGAAGTATAACGGAACAATAAAGGAGGGGGAAGTATAACGGAACAATAAAGGAGGGGGAAGTATAAAGGAACAATAAAGGAGGGGGAAGTATAACGGAACAATAAAGGAGGGGGAAGTATAACGGAACAATAAAGGAGGGGGAGTATAACGGAGGGGAAATTTTATGGAGGGGGAAGTATAACTGAACAATAAAGGATGGGGAAGTATAACCGAGGGGAAGTTTTATGGAGGGGGAAGTATAACGGAACAATAAAGGAGGGGGAAGTATTACGGAGGGGAAGTTTTAAGGAGGGGGAAGTATGAAGGTGGGGAAGTACACTTTCAAGTTTTTTTTTTTGAAAAATTTGAAAAATTTTTTTAAACTCTATATTTAGTGAAGAAGGTATCAAAGTAGAAATAATTGACCTTTTGCCCAAGGGATGTCCCTATCGCAAGAGGTGGAAGTAAAACATTTCTCCAAACTAGTAATTTTTTTTTTTTTTTTTGTTCAAAAATGTAAATTGATTTGACTCTACGGGGTCTGGAAGGCCTGAAATGGAGGGTAAAACAATAATTTATTTTGGAAGTTAAAATGTCTTTTGTTTAAGTTGAAGAATGAAAAGCCTCTTCATTTTTGCCATTTTGTTCTTTCTTCCGGAAGTAAGTGATTTTGTAGAATCTTGAAGTATAATAAACATCAAAAAGTAAGCATTTGTTCGCGTGACCTGATAAATACCTCGCCAATAAACGATTTGGATCTAAGCCCCACAAAATGGACAGGTCATGTTCTGTTGGGCCGACAAAATATTCCAATTTTAGTTTAAGATTAGAGGAATAAAAATGCGGCCCTCCTAGCGCTTTCTCAATTATCTTAACACATTTTTCAAACAATAAGGCATCATCAAAGGGCGTTAGTCTTGCCATTGGAGAGGGGTGAGTCAAAGACCGCCCAATCTTTAAGCCCCATCGCTATTGGTCTTCGCTTCACCCCTCACAAGTGGTAAATTTGGAGTTTTTAAGTTCTAATTTACTTTTAGCGTCAGAGACGCCTATTTTCGATTATAAATATGAATTATAAGTCGAGCGTAAGTTTTGCCTTTTAGAGGGGTGAGATGAAGCGCTGACGTCAAGTTTGATCTTTTTTAATCACCTCAAATCTTAACGTTCACTTTAGCCTGAAATTTTTGATGGAATATCACGTAATTTATTTTGAAAGGGGAAGAAAAATTGATTCTTCGGTTTTTTTTTCTTCCATCTGAGAACCACCTGATACAAATTATTTGTATTTCCACCCTCATACTAGGGAAACCCTACACCTCCTACTTTTCCTGAATTCTCCATTACCTCCTTTCTCACAGTCGCCCTTCATCTAAAATGTCATATTTTTTCCAAAAAGAGACTCACCCTCTTGAATGTCTAATTCAAAAAGTTGTTTAGTCATTTTGGCGTATAAAACGTGGGGGGGCCCCCTTCTGTTTATTAAAATTTAAAAAAAGTGACCTTAAAGCATCACTGGAATTATTCTGAATCGCGGAATGGGCAAGCCGCCCCCTCGCCCCGCCTCTCGCCGTTTCTAATCTGCCGGAAAATTTACGGTCGGGAGACATGCGAACTTTTTTTTTTCCACTCCTAAACTGAAAGAGAGGCCAATTAAAATACACCGCCCGCACCACCTACGCCCAATTACGGTTTCTTGTCAATAACACAAACTGGGGGAAAAATAGAATTATGTTTGTTAATATGAGGCGCTCCGGATACGAAGGGCGAACTCGACATCGGACAAATTTTTTAACCTCCTTAAAGAAGTTATTGTGATACCCTCGACGTCAGTTTTTTTTTATTTTCAGATTCTAGACCTCTTGGTGAATACACCCATATAATTTTATGTTGAGTTCGCCATTTTTTCGCCTTTAAATACGTAAAAACCGAAACTTTAAAATTGTCGAGTTCGCCCTTCGTATCCGGAGCGCCTCATATGTAAATGAAAAAATATCATAATTTCTTATCCGTCTGTTTTATCTCACTCTGCTTAAGAGTTATGATTTTTTAAATATTAGCATTGTTCCAACCGCAGTTTGATATTATTGGAGCATGCGCAGAAGGATTTGGACCTTAGATCCGACTGACAAACGATTCAAACGACGTCAATTTTGACTGCACATGCTCCTGGTACTTTAGAAATAACGAAAAAAAAGTGGGGGATCCTTGAATACATTAGGCTCTTGGCATTTTTTGCAATAAACTGTATCAGCTGTCATTTACATGGAATGCGGCCCTGGGGGCTTCGCCCTCGCCCTCGCCGTCTCTAAATCCGGTAGTTATCGTTTAGTACTTCAACAGTTATAATAGCCACGGTGTCACACGATACCCATTTTCTTTGTTTAATCACCTGTTTTTATGACGTCATATAGCCCTGATAATACGTTTTATGGATGAAAATAAAAATGGCGACTGACTTTTAGTCGAGTGACTTCTTGTTTTGAAAATATCAACAGACACAGGTAGAAAGTGGTTTTTTAAATTTTTTTTGGACAAAAAAGCCATTGATAAAAGGGTTGGTGAACACTATTTATTATTCAGGGGCCCTTCTAATAACAGTTTATTACCGTGTTATAATAAACCCGGGATGGAATAATTGTAGCTAAGACCACAGAGCTTGGCCCCATTATCCGACCTATAATAACACTCCTAAGATACCCAGGATTGTCGGCTGGCTTCCGTCCTCAACGCCACAGCCATCTCGATTATAAAAAATAAAGACAACCCGGCTAGATTGTTAATTAGAATTTTCTTATCGCGGGAGAAAGCGCGGGGGAATCCAGTGGGGACGTCGCGCTACTTCCTTAATGACTTAGAGAAGTAGATACCTTTATAAAGTTTTTCTCTTTTATTATATCATGGAAAATTACTTTTTGCGAAAAAAGAAAATTCAAAGAACGTTGAGCATTAAGAGTGTGCCGTGAGTCGAAGAACGGGCGAACGCGACTCACCCCCCAAATGGCAAAACTTACGTCTACCCAGCTTTTAATTTTTTTAATCAGAAAAAAATAAGTGTTGGGAACTAAAAGAAGTAAAAAAGAAGCCTTTTTCTTTTAGAAGTTAAGGTGGGTAAAGAAAATGCCATACGTTTTAGGCGGACAAAGGAAAGGGCTCCCGTCTTGAAACCAATATCGCTAAAGGGACCACAACTTTAAGTAAGTTAAGTGGAATTCTTGTTCCCTAGTTGTTGATTGGCCTTTGTTTATAGGAAAAGCCCCTTTTTGATCCCCGAGCAACTTTTCAATTTGCTACCAGTTAGGATTTTCCTTGAGTACTAGAGAGGAAAAAAAAAAGAGAGAGCCAATTGTGAGGGTTGTCTTTTACAGAGGGAGACAGGGGTCAGTTCCAAGGGGTTGTAAATATTTTAACCCTCCTCCCTAGAGACCCGCTACAAATTTGATCACTTTCTAATGCTGTCCCATTAGCCCAAAAACCACTAGGGAACATTAAATACTCCTCCCGAAATCTCAAATAATCCATTTATAAATTGAAATCGGACATTGTTATTTCGTTTGAAAAGAACCAGCGGTAAACATTCTGCACTCGACTTCCCTTGTACGGCGAAGAAAGGAAAGGGGTCTCCTTTTTATTTGATAATTAAGTCTAGAAGTCGAGCGGTGAGACGTTGGAATTCAATTCTCGAGTGGCCTACCTCTCTCTAACTCATTGTGTGCCGATCTTCATTGTTCAACATCATTTTCATGTTTTACGAGTGGTTTATGTAATGAAATTAGCCGTTTTATGCACCTTTTGGGCATTAAAGTGCGCTTTTTTTTAACCCTTTCGAGACCGCAAGCGACTATAGTTGCCATTCGCGCTTTTAGTTTGGAGACTGCAGGCGACTTTAGTGCCAGCGGGAAGCCTCTCTAAAAAATTTAATACCTTCGCTTCCCGTGGCGTTAGCGACTGTTGCGAATCTGTTGGGGAAGAAATGAACTACGTGATGATCGCATCACTCGTCGCTTTCCGTTCTTTGCTGGGCGCTGGGAAGTGATGGGTAAAGAGAGGGAAAAAGTGCTGCACCAGAAGCGCAGAGAATCCGGCGTCAGACGTGGTCTCGAAAGGGTAAAATGAAAATTGTAAACTCCGCCAAATGTGCATGAAAACCAAAAAACCACATAAAAATAGCATTTTTATGTTTTTAAGCTCTCAAAAAAATTAGAAATTCCCAATGAAATGAATTAGGGTTCGGAAGAGCGGAGGGAGTTAATGAGACACAGTTTTATGTTAAGTTTTTGTTTTTATTTGACAGCATATCGATAGCCTTCGATTAGCTAACATGTCTCAACTTTAATGATAGACCTCATCTGAACCGGTTTTTTCAAGTTATTTTTTCGATGCTACCGGGATCAAAAGTGGACAATTTTAAGGACGTCGGATTAAAGCTTCTAAAAAATTTCAGCCTATTATTTCTCTCAAAATTAAATTGACTTTTTCGTGTGAGGAGAGGTTCAGAAGTTTGGAGCGACTTTTTTCCTTTTTTTTTCTTTTCTTTACTCCCGTTGAGCCGAAAACGATGGATTCTTCACGGTTGTCACTCCTCCTCTTTTTCCAAAAAAGGATTCATTGTCCTCCTGATAACAACACGTGATCCATTCTATCATGGGAATCCTTATTATCCATCCGACGACATATTCAGAAAAGTCTTTTATTTGCATTTTTCCTCCTTTCACTCGTTTTTTCCCCCACAGAGGCGACCTCAAATCTGGAAAAATCCCACGGGACACCCTCAACGTCAAAAAAACGACGTTTTCTCCTTTTTGTTGAATTGACAAAATAAGCTACTCATCACCAAGAAGCTGCTTTCCCATGGGCGGACTTTAGCTGAGATAACAGGGGGCTGTGATTAAGGTGACCAAATTTCAATGCGGCATGCTGTAAAAAAACGCCCCTAAACACGGTATAAAAAAGATGTTAAAACTCCCAAAAACTTCTTTGAACGGGTGTTTATACACCAGAAAATCAACGAAAACGACCCAAAATCCGGTAAAACTGACGTTTTACGCCCGATACCTGATAAACGGGTGTTTATACACCAGAAAATCAACGAAAACGACCCAAAACCCGGTAAAACTGACGTTTTACGCCCGATACCTGATAAACGGGTGTTTATACACCAGAAAATCAACGAAAACGACCCAAAACCCGGTAAAAGAGATATTTTACGCACGGACACCTGATAAACGGGTGTTTATTCACCAGAAAATCAACGAAAATGACCCAAAACCCGGTAAAACTGACGTTTTACGCCCGACACCTGATAAACGGGTGTTTTACACCAGAAAATCAACGAAAACGACCAAAAACCCGGTAAAACTGACGTTTTACGCACGGACACCTGATAAACGGGTGTTTATACACCAGAAAATCAACGAAAACGACCCAAAACCCGGTAAAACTGACGTTTTACGCCCGATACCTGATAAACGGGTGTTTATACACCAGAAAATCAACGAAAACGACCCAAAACCCGGTAAAAGAGAGATTTTACGCACGGACACCTGATAAACGGGTGTTTATACACCAGAAAATCAACGAAAACGACCCAAAACCCGGTAGAAGAGATATTTACGCACGGACACCTGATAAACGGGTGTTTATTCACCAGAAAATCAATGAAAATGACCCAAAACCCGGTAAAACTGACGTTTTACGCCCGATACCTGATAAACGGGTGTTTATACACCAGAAAATCTACGAAAACGACCTAAACCCGGTAGAAGAGATATTTTACGCACGGACACCTGATAATCGGGTGTTTCTACACCATAAAAACAATGGAAACGGTTCAAAACCCCGTAGAAGGGATGTTTTACACTCGGACACCTGATCAACGGGTGTTTCTACACCAGAAAATCAACGAAAACGACCCAAAGTTGTGCTGAACCCCCTTAAGATAATTATGATAAGCCAAAATTTTGGTCCATAAAGCCAGAAGACCTTCAGCATTTGAGAAGAGGGAAATGGCGGATATTTCGAACCCATGGAACTGGGACACCTAAGCTAGTAAAAATGTGATGTATAAAAAAAATAAGAACTCTCGCAGTCTTTTATGAAATCTCGCTGAAACTTTCAGCATATTAAACATTGAGTTCCTCCTCCCACGCTTATGTTTTCTTATTTTATTTCCGAAACGATTAAAGAGACCATTTTTTAAAGCGGAGAGGAGGTATATTTTGACATAAAGCAGATAAAAAGGTTCAATATTTCAAGTTTAACAGTCTAAATTAGAATTCCTAAGCGGTATCCCGTGTTGAGTCCATAACTCGAGCCGCCCCTATGGCTCGGTTACGGCTCTTTTTTATTTTAATATTTTATTCGACCTGGATTTTTATATCGAAGAGAAAAAAGATGACGTTTCAATTTCTGTGAGGTTCAGGATTTTGAAATTTGTTTATAAAATGAGGGTTCGAGGGAGTTATGAATTCTAGGGCCTTTAAGGAGCGTACGGAATTGAGGGGTAAGTGATAATAAATCAAACTTCCCTTGTTCTATAGCGTGAGTGTCTCATTTCCCGACTGGAGGCGGTTGTTCCAGGGGAGAGAAGGAGGCCTGAATATGAAAAACTATGCCGTAGGTCCCTAGGCCCTGCGATAAAATATTTATAGAGTAACGTTAGTACTTTTTTTTCTCTCCTCTCTCCTCTCTTGCGTTTCTCGCCCGTTGGGTCCCGTTGGCAGTTTATTGAGCACCGAGTGGAACGGCAAGAGGTCATATTTCAAAAAAACGCTCCTCCCGCTCTCCCTAAACTCCTTTGAAAAAAAAACTTACACTGGACATTTTCTATTTTAGGAGGAAAACCTAAAAAGTCGCCGTTCGTCTTTCCTCCTGCGCGAATGCCGAAAAGCAAAGAACGCATCCTTAATCAGTAACCAAATAAATCTAACCGTTCAAAAATATAAAAACTCATTATTTTTTTAAATCGTTTAAGTTTATATTTGAAATAATTTATGAAGGGAAATTCTGAAAGAGGGAGAATTCAAAACACTTAAGCCACCATCAGAAACGTATTTAACCATTATGTACTTTCCAAGTGAGCGCTCATTTGAGAAAAGAGGGAAAGGGTCCATTAAACGATGAATCGGGAAGCGGATTCCGTACAAAAAGTAAATATGTTCCAAAAGCGAGGGAGTAAAATAAAGCTTTTCCGAGTTTCCCAGATGTTTTGATCCCGAAATTAAATCGTTTTCAAAGATTGAATTAGTACAAGAAACGTTTTGTCATTGAATCACCTTAACGACGTGCGAGGAAATTACGTTAGCGTCGAACACCTTCAACGAAATTACACGTTTAACGATTATTTCGTTACTGACCTAAAATTCTTTTTTCGGACAAGGAAAACTCCGATTGTGTTCACTGTAATCGACTTGAAGTGGCGATTGAGTGAAGTACTTTTCAATAAAATCCCCGCCCCTACTTGACTTCCAATTATGCGCTCGCCCTCCGAACCTGTCGAGGTTCCCTGAATTTCCATGATTAAATTAACGAAAGGTGCTCTTTGTTAAAGTTCGGAAATGAAATATCGAATAAACGTAAAAAATTGGATATCTGCAAGATCTGTAGAAAGAGTTTAATATGGGCGAAAAAGCCACTGAATAGATACAATACGAACATTTATCTGAGGGTTGGAATGCTGTAATTGAAGTTATCAGAGGAAGAGTGGCGAGATGATCGTTTCTCTCCCCTTTCTACTTCCCTTTTCCGTTTGATCTTGAAGCCTCCGAGGGAGCTTAGATAACGTTTGAGAAGAAAGTACACGTTAAAGGGCTGTTATCTGTCGTAGAGTGATGGATCAAGTAGCCAAAGCTACTGACAATCCTTAACGACAAACACTTCTTATCTAAGGCTTTTCCCGAGCGGTAAATAAACGTAGCGCGGACTTAGCACGTCACGAATCCCGCCTTCATTATTGACCTTGTTAAGGTAAACCCCCACATCTTTTATTTACAGTCTTCCACCCTTCGCGTGTATATAATTTACTTTCATACGTGTAATTTTTGCTCTGTCAAACCCGGAACCTGTTTTATTTAATTGTGTACATGAACCTTAAAAAAATAATAGCTTGAAAAACTTCGGAGTGAAAATCGAACCGCAGCGCAGCTTTTAAAATTCCAAACGTTCATATTTCCACTATTTTTTTCGAAATTCAAAAATTGCCCTTTGTTACTTTCTTGTTTTCCTCTTGAGGAAGATTGTGTGAAAATTTGGTGACAATCGGTTCAAAACTGTGGCTGAAAATGCTTTACGCTTGGACACCTGATAAACGGGTGTTTCTACACCAGAAAACGACCCAAAAACCGGTAAACCTGATGTTTTACGCCCTACACTTGATAAACGGGTGTTTCTACACCAGAAAATCAACAAAAACGACCCGAAACCTGGTAGAAGAGATGTTTTACGCACGGACACCAGATAAACGGGTGTTTCTACACCAGAAAATCAACGAAAACGACACAAAACCCGGTAAAACTGATGTTTTACGCACGAACACCTGATAAACGGGTGTTTCTACACCAGAAAATCAACGAAAACGACCCAAAACCCGGTAAAACTGATGTTTTACGCACGGACACCTGATAAACGGGTGTTTCTACACCAGAAAAACAATGGAAACGATTCAAAACCCCGTAGAAGGGATGTTTTACACTTGGATACCTTATCAACGGGTGTTTCTACCCCAGAAAAACTATGGAAACGATTCAAAACCCCTTAGAAGGGATCTTTTACACTTGGACACCTGATAAACGGGTGTTTCTACACCACAAAATCATCGAAAACGACCCGAAACCCGTTAGAAGAGATGTTTTACGCCCGGACACCTGATAAACGGGTGTTTCTACACCAGAAAAACAATGGAAACGATTCAAAACCCCTTAGAAGGGATGTTTTACACTTGGACACCTGATCAACGGGTGTTTCCACCCCAGAAAATCAACGAAAGCGACCCAAAACTCGTAAAGGAGAGTGCTGAACACCTTTAAGATACAAGCCAAAATTTTGGTCTACAGAGCCAGAAGACCTTCAGAATTTCAAAAATTGCCCTTTGTTACTTTCTTGTTTTCCTCTTGAGGAAGATTTTGTGAAAATTTGGTGAAAATCGGTTCAAAACTGTGGGCGAAAATGCTCTGCCGGGGATGTCCATCTGTCCCGTGGTGGACTTGTCTCATTTCTCCCTACAGTAAAAATTCTTAAAAAAATATAAGGACAAAATTTGACCCTTAACCTCAAGTGTTCCGGAAAAAAATTCTACTTACAGCCGGAAAAACTGACAAAGTTGAATTGACCCTTACCCAATTCCCCGACAGGGTAAAACAAAAAATTCTTCAAGGAAGTTGAAAAGTTATTTTTTAAATAAAATTTTCTTAAAAGATTAATGAGCGTTTTGAGTTCTGACTTGCTTTCAGCCACATGTACATTGACTAGGCACAACTAGGGTCGGACTCCCTTTAACACAAAGGTTCGTAATTAATGAAGTCTTCCTTGATCGATGATGTAGATTACGTAAACGTCGTAAGCAAACTTGCCCTTGTTTCTTATGCACTCCCCGACACCCCTGTGAATAATCGCATGAGAAACAAAAAAAATTTGACAATTAAAAAATTAAAAGTTTATGAATATTTAATTAGGGAGGAGACATGCGATGGGGAGGGGCCCTTTATCCCTTTGAAATAACAGTGGTCTCTCGGACCCGGCGATTACGTGGAAAAATCTGAAAACGACCTCCACATCGAATTTGAATAAATTATCCATAGGCAGCGTAATTCGAGTCTTTAATGGGATCAAGGGCGTGATGGCTCCGGCGTGGGTCTTTCAAACGCCTCAGGATCTTTTCACTATTCTTAATACTAAATAAAACCCAAGTGTGGATTTGTCGGGAAGAGCCCACTGCCTTCACAAAAATGTAAAATCCCTGTCGTGCGATCACGTCCGGAGGCCATAAGCTACGTGCCCTTCTCCAATCTGCCCTGTCTCATTTACAGACATACGTGATGATCCAGAGATAAACGACAAACAGACGTCTCATTTTGTGAAACCAATACTTTAATTATAAATTAATTATTCCCATTTTTAACAACAAAAGTTTATCGAAAATTGAATTCGAAATGAGAAATTAAAAGTTGGGTGGGCGTAAGATTTGCCATTTGACAGGGGTGAGACGAAGAACCATAGAGTGGGCTAGGGAGGGGAAGAATAAAAACAATGGAGTTAAATCCGGTTAAATTTCTATTTTTGGGCCAAAAGAGAAAGAAAAACACCCGAAAATCCGATAAAACGGTAGTTTTGTGGCCACCAGAGCCAGGGAAATACCTGAAACACGGTAAAATGGCAATTTTGGGCCAGAAGAGAAAGAAAAACACCCGAAAATCCGATAAATCGGTAGTTTTGTGGCTACCAGAGCCAGGGAAATACCTGAAACACGGTAAAATGGCCATTTTTGGGACAAAAGAGAAAGAAAAACACCCGAAAATTCGATAAAACGGTAGTTTTGTGGCCACCAGAGCCAGAGAAATACCTGAAACACGGTAAAATGGCCATTTTTGGGACAAAAGAGAAAGAAAAACACCCGAAAATCCGATAAAATGGTAGTTTTCCGGCCACCAGATCCAGGGAAATACCCGAAAGACGGTAAAATAGGCGTTTTTGAGCACGAAGAGCCAGAAAAACGCCCAAAAATCCAATAAATTAACGTTTTGTAGCCGACAGAGCCATGGAAAACACCAAAGGTTTCTTTGGTCAAAATAACCCCAAAATCTTCCTTCAAAATACATGGAAATCGAAAAAGGGGGAGGGGGCCGAAGAAACCTCCCAAAAATTCACCTTAAAAAAAGATTCTAGGAAATTTTCTCAAAAAAAACGTGGTGAAATTCGTTCAGGGTCAAGAATTCGAAGAAAACGTACGAAAATGTAGTGAAAAAATTAGAAACTTTATTCTGGCGTAAGCTTTGCCATTTGGCTGGGGTGAGGCGAAGGTCGAGAGAGCGGAGATTAATGTCCTTGAACTTCTACTCATTGACTCAGAAATAAAATCATGCACCGTAAAAAACATATAACCTCATAAAAAACTCTTCTAGATCTTTTTAATTTTAGCTTAATCCTAAAAAAAAATTAATTTCTACATGATAGCTCTTATGAAATTAGGTCGGCCTTATTAATAACGTAACGTTGACCGCATTCTGAACTTTGAACCTTTATGAATATTCTTAAAACGATATTTTTATCTCTTTTAAGAACCGCAACGTAGAAAAAAAAGTTCGCGGTTAAAAGTTGCGAAAAACCACCTCAATTGTCACCGATCGTTTTATAAAAGAGAATTTTACACTTGCGTGATTTAATAAAATTTTATTATTAAGGGATAAACAAAACTCACTGGTTCAAGTTCGTATTTGCATATCTTGATTTCCGCAGAAGAAAAAAAATTTTTTTTTTTATTATGAAATATTCTTTCTGGTAGTTCATATTTCTTAAAATAAAAGAAAGACATATATTATTTTGTATTCCCACATTATAAAATATCAAATGTAATTTTCCTCATCATAGTAGCGACGGAATATTTTCAAGCTCGGCGAGATTCTCGACATACTTAACAAGCGAAATTCCTCAGACACAATTTTAATTATTAGAATACTCGGAGTACAGAAGAAAAGTTACATCGGGGGTTTTTATTATAAAAAAATGTAAGGAGTTTGTAAATGTCGCTTTTTCCTTATTGCGCCAGAGGGAAGGCGGATTCTGTCGACATAATGCCGGGCGTTCAGAGCCATCTTTTTGGGAAGGAAATCCAGGATCGAACCCCGGACTCCGTGGCAGAATGAGCTGCTAAAAAATAGAGTTTGAAAAAATGTCAGTTTTCCTTTTTATTCTGTCATGATTATGATAAATCACATATAATAAACATATCCTTTATATAAAAAAAATAAGTTGACAAAAGCCAAAATGTGTCGCCGATCAGGGGGAAGTTTCCCCAATTGTCGGTTAGTAACGTCAGCAGGTGTTTCGTCCACTCCCTCCCCGCGTACAAACCGGCTATGTCATATCCAGGGAGAAAAGGGACAAAAGCGTTTGCGGTTGCGTGTAAAACAGTTTATTTCCAGTCCGTTTGGTTCAGGACAAGGGCGACAGTCAACGTCCGAGGAAAATTGAAAAAGGATAGCGGCATACACGGTTAAACATGTCGTATTATAAAGCAATTTATTATAAAATCAAATATTTAAAAACAAAAATCGTTCTACTTTATATAAAAAAAAATCGAGTTATATGCTTAAAATAGATATTTTTTTTTTTTCTCGTTCTATGTCAAATGAAAACAGGCTCGCGTGCAAAATGTATATTATAAACTCCTCCCCTTCTCGCTCTGTTTTGTCAAAGTAAATCAAATCGGACGTTTTTACGTGAGAAAAACACTAAAGAACCTTGAAAAATCGATATTTCCACAAATCGAGTCAAATAAGACATCCATGGATGATTCACAATATTTTATTTACAAAATTTTTTGGAAAATACAAGTTTTGAGATGGAGCAGTGATGATTAAAAATGGAATCTTCTACTTGTTTATTTAGCCAGAGGCCCACAAATCTGATAAAAATGGAGCTTCTGGGGCATGGAATACACAAGAAAATCCGATAAAATGGAAGTTTCGATGCCAGCAGAGCCAGGGGAACATCCAAAATAAGATAAAATGGGAGTTTGTGGTAGAAAAGAGCCAGGAAAACACTCGATTATCGAATAAAATGAACGTTCGTGAGCCAAAAGAGCCATAAAAACACCAGAAATTCAGTTTTTGGTCGAAAGATCAACAACTTCTTAAAAAGTTTTGTTGCTCTACACCAAAAATCTCCCTTTCCACATAATTTATGGCTGTATTCCTCCAGTTTTTGGGTTTTTTGGAAGTTTTTGTGGTTTTTGCACCAAAAATTTTACATATTTTTGGTGTTTTTGTGTCTCTCTGATGGCCACTGTTCCCTTTGTGTTGTCCCTTTTGAGGTGCTTTTTATAGGTTTTTAATTTGAAATTTAATTATTTTTATATTTTCTTGATAAACTGGGATTTGAATAAGATGACAGAGCCAGGGGAAGATCCAAAATAAGGTAAAATGAGAGTTTTTGGTTCAAAAGAGCCAGGAAAGTACCTACCCAAAATCCAATAAAATAGGCGTTTTATGGCCTAAAGAGCCAGGAAAACACCCAATTATCGAATAAAATGAAAGTTCGTGAGCCAAAAGAGCCATAAAAACACCAGAAATTCGGTTTTTTGGTCGAAAGATCAACAACTTCTCAGAAGGTTTTATTGCTTTACACCAAGAAATCTCACTTTCCACATAATTTATGGTTGTATTCCTCCAGTTTTTGGGATTTTTGGAAGTTTTTGTGGTTTTTGGACCAAAAAATTTACATATTTTTGATGTTTTTGTGTCTCTCTGATGGCCACTGTTCCCTTTGTGGGTGCTTTTTATAGGTTTTTAATTTGAAATTTAATTATTTTTATATTTTCTTGATAAACTGGGATTTGAATAAGATGGTAATTATTAAGGGGATATTAAAATGCATTTTGTCTTGCTAATCGCTTGGGCTACAAAGTGTTAAACAATGGAAAACCCCTTTTCGCCCGCCCACCTCTTTCTTTGTCATCGTGTAAATTTCACTTGTAAAATTTATGTTAATCTCTAATCAATAAAACAGCTCACGCCACATCGTCGCTCTTCCTCAAGATCCGCCCTTTCTGATTTTAATTAATTTCCGGAAGAAAATAATGATGTGACGCTTTTATTGTAGGTTGGGGGGTCGCTTCGTACCTAGGGAGGCTTACGAATTATTTATAATATCGATTGGTGGCAGCGTTTCCTCTCTACCTCAGCTCTTAAACTATTTAAGCCTTACGGAGTTACGAACTTACCTCTCAACGTTAACCGAAATAGATCAATTTCCACCCTTAAATTGTTTTCTCGGAAAAAAAAAAGAGTGAGAAGAACGTTCGAAAAACATTTTTCAATACAACGCCTACCGTAAAAGTAGAAAATTATCGGTTAGTCTGGTCGAAAAGGGGAGGAAAAGGTTTACTAATGGAGCCTCTAGTAATTATACGGGTGCTAAGGAGCCTATGCTCGTTTAATACTTAAGATTATCAGTAAAGGTCCCACTGTAATAATCCATTATGCCCGGTTTTAAGTCATCGCCATTATGCGATATCGTCACGCTACCGTTCGAAATTTTTTTTTTAACTTAATATCCAGAAATTTAAAAATCAAAATCTTTTGTTAATTTTTTTGTCACCTCAGCTTTTAGGAAAATAGTAGATTGAAAATAAGATCAGATAAAATAGAAGTTTCCGGAGTAACAGAGAAAGTGAATCCGATAAAATGGAAGTTTTTGGGCCAACAGAGCGAGTAAATCCGATAAACTAGAAGTTTCTGGGATTACAGAGCCCTTAAATCCGATAAATAGAAGTTTCTGGACTGACAGAGCCAGTAAATCCGATAAATTAGAAGTATCTGGGCCAACAGAGCCAGCAAATCCGATAAAATAGAAGTTTCTGGGATAGCAGAGCCAGAAAATCCGATAACATGGAAGTTTCTTGGCCAACAGAGCCAGTAAATCCGAAAAATGGTAGTTTTTGGGCCAACAGAGCCAGTAAATCCGATAAAATAGAAGTTTCTGGACTGACAGAGCCAGTAAATCCGATAAATTAGAAGTTTCTGGGCTAACAGAGCCAGTAAATCCGATAAATTAGAAGTTTCTGGGCCAACAGGGCCAGTAAATCCGATAAAATGGAAATTTTTGGGCCAACAGAGCCAGTAAATACGATAAATTAGAAGTTTCTGGGCCAACAGAGCCAGTAAATCCGATAAAATAAGTAAATCCGATAAAATAGAAGTTTCTGGGCCAACAGAGCCAGCAAATCCGATAAAATAGAAGTTTCTGGGATAACAGAGCCAGAAAATCCGATAACATGGAAGTTTCTTGGCCAACAGAGCCAGTAAATCCGATAAAATGGAAGATTTTGGGCCAACAGAGCCTGTAAATCCGATAAAATAGAAGTTTATGGACTGACAGAGCCAGTAAATCCGATAAAATGGTAGTTTTTGGGCCAACAGAGCCAGTAAATCCGATAAATTAGAAGTTTCTGGGCCAACAGAACCAGTAAATCCGATAAATATAAGTTTCTGGGCCAACAGATCCAGAAAATCCGATAAAATAAAAGTTTCTGGGATAACAGAGCCAGAAAATCCGATAACATGGAAGTTTCTGGACCAACAGAACCTTTTTAACACCTAAAATTCCTATAAAATAGGAGTTTCTTGGAAAAAAGAGCCAGAAAAACACCCTAAAATACGTAAAAAGTATCAAGCCGAGAAGAGCAAGGAAAACAAGCAAATCACGGTAAAGTGGGAGTATTTGGTCGAAAGAACCAAACGCGATAAAATTTGAGGGTAAAAAAATTGAAAGATTAAAAAGCTCTGTGGTGAAAAAAAAACCGTTGAGGAAGTAAATGGGCCTTGTGACCTATTCCGCAACTAGAGACATAAATCATTCATAATCAGAAACAGTTATTAAATACAGGGAGATAATGGTGAAGAGTGGATTGGAACCAAGGCAAGCCATGTCGGAGAGATAGGATCTGGTGTTGAGCGTGTGCTTTCGGACACCTAAACCCCTTCGACAATTTATTATGCGTTATTATACGTTGCTACTGTTCTTCTCCCTTACCCCCCTTCGCACTATCCAATCCAACAAAAATAACAGCCGAGCGAGCCCTGTAATTAACCGCCTATTAATTACTTTCAAGACCTCTCTCTTTTTTACGTCCGTATTTTACAATATTCATACAGACCAAATTCAATTTCCTATTTGAAAACGCGATTTTTTTTTGCTTCTCGTATTGGTTTTTGAGTTAATAACTGTTTGAGTTTTCAAACTCCCTTCCGATTTTCGAATCCCTGTCATTATTCACGATTATAGAATCATACGCGTTTTTCTTTAGTAATGGCCTTTTGTATCGGACGTTTAATTTGACCGACTTGGCTGCCTAAATTATTTATGAATAGGAAACTCTTTGATGACACGCTTTTGAGAAAGATACTATCGATCTTATGAATAAAATACATCTAGTAGCTATTTTACTTCGATTATTCTTTTCTACAATCTTTGAAAGATTTAAAAGTTTACTTATAAAACCAATAAAAAAATGATGGGAGGCCTTTCTGGCACAGAGGACTTGGGTTCGATTCCCAGCTCCAGTCCCTAATTTTTTAGGTTTCCTTGGGAGCTGTATAAGGCTCTTGAATTCTTCCCTGAAGAAGTTTCCTACACATCTTTTTATAGCTTCAATTCAAAAAAGGATATTCCTTCGAAAAAATTACAAGGTCTACAGACTATACTTACATAGAATTTTCAAACCATCCACGCTTTTTTTAAAAAATAAAAAAGTGTGCGGGTGCTCCGTATCGAATTGGGTTCTACCCGAAAGGCTCCCGGCTAAATTGCGTCATTGGTAATCCGGTGAATTCAAGGTTCGGCATCGCCGATGGGAATCCGACAAAAGAAACTTAAAACCAACGTAAAACTTATTTACTTTAAAATTTAGCATCCGAAGGTCTTGCAGACGCTTGAAAAAATGGTCGAATTAACAAATTAAATCGTGTATTCTGTGTCGACCCTGTGCTGCTTCGATCCTATTCGTTGTAGGTCCCAATTGAGCGATTTTACAGTCAAACCGTATCCGGAGGACCAAAAAGGTGTGATTGACTTTGTCTGAGGTATGCGGTTCGAAGGCATTAAATTAGTGCTATGAAGCCTATTTGAATGCGATGACCTGACGATTAACAAGAATAGAATTAGAAGGAAAAAAATGTCAGACGTCTAATGATTCAGCTTCGAACGAATTAACGGAGTCTCTGAAGACAGTTGAATCTTTACCGCTTCAATACTCTAGACAGGGCGAGTAGGTATCATGTCTTGAAGATTATCTTTCATTAGTCACGACTCGCAGGTACGCCATCGCTTCTAAAAAGTCGGATCAATTGCAAAGCTCCATTTAAACTGCCCAACTGGTGACAGGGCATCGCAGATAGTTTTCTAAAAAAGCGGGAAGAACTACACCAAACTTATCTCGGCTTCGGTTTTTAGGAAAATAGTTGATTGAAAAATAGATCAGATAAAATAGAAGTTTCTGGAACAACAGAGAAAGTATATCCGATAAAATGGAAGTTTTTGGGCCAACAGAGCCAGTAAATCCGATAAAATAGAAGTTTCTGGGCCAACAGAGCCAATAAATCCGATAAAATGGTAGTTTTTGGGCCAACAGAGCCAGTAAATCCGATAAAATGGTAGTTTTTGGGCCAACAGAGCCAGTAAATCCGATAAGAACTAAAAAAAGCGGGAAGAACAACACCAAAGGATTAGGGGCTCTTACTTCCAAGCTATAACTCACTTATACGCTCTTAAAAGTGACAAGAAGGACCCTTTAATTTTTTTTCACCCTTTGATATCCCATCATTAATTTCTGAAACGTGATTACAAGTATTCCCTGGAGGGATTTGTCACCTTCGACCATCCACCCAGACTAAAGAATTTTTTCCTTTGAACAAAATTAATTTTTTTCTCTTTTGAGAATAGACCATTTCTTGAAACCATGATGCACCCAGATTAATAACGGGCTCCGTGAACTGCGCCTATTGTGTCTCAAGTTCACAGTTAACCTGAGTACGTTTCTAAGAGGATAAATAGGGGAATTTCTTTTATTCGATTTCCTCCCACTTAAGCTCTTTTAATTCATATTTGATATATAAAAAAAGGTAGCCTCTTTTGTCGAAGATTAAAATGGGATGAGCCTCCCCCAGGCCTAGTTCACAGCAAATATAATAGACCATTGTTAAGCCTCCCGTCTATTTTACCCTTTTTTATTGTTTAAATTAACATAAATAGCGTTAAAATATATATTTTTTCTATTATTTTATTAATAATAGTTAACGGAGGGAGAGAAATGACAAAAAAAAGAAAAACTACATGACCGGTTTCGGCGCCTCTTCAGCGTATATTTACTCATTTTTTTCATTATCTTCTCTATTTTACCCTTTTTTATAGTTTAAATTACATAAATAGCGTTAAAATATGTATTTTTTCTATTATTTTAATAATAATAGTTAACGGAGGGAGAGAATTACAAAAAAAGAAAAATTCCATGACCGGTTTCGGCGCCTCTTCAGCGTATATTTGCTAATTTTTTTTCATTATCTTCTCTATTTTACTCTTTTTTATTGTTTAAATTAACATAAATAGCGTTAAAATATTTTTTTTTCTATTATTTTATTAACAATAGTTATCGGAGGGAGAGAAATGACAAAAAAAGAAAAATTCCATGACCGGTTTCGGCGCCTCTTCAGCGTATATTTAATAATTTTTTTCATTATCTTCTCTATTTTACCCTTTTTTATTGTTTAAATTAACATAAATAGCGTTAAAATATGTATTTTTTTTCTATTGTTTTAATTATAATAGCTAACGGAGGGCGAGTAATGACAAAAAAAGAAAAATTCCATGACCGGTTTCGGCGCCTCTTCAGCGCATATTTACTAATTTTTTTCATTATCTTCTCTATTTTACCCTTTTTTATTGTTTAAATTAACATAAATAGCGTTAAAATATGTATTTTTTCTATTATTTTAATTATAATAGTTAACGGGTGGAGAGAAATTACAAAAAAAGAAAAATTCCATGACCGGTTTCGGCGCCTCTTCAGCGTATATTTCCTTATTTTTTTTTTATTATCTTCTCTATTTTAATTAGCCCCTTCTGTATTTTCTTATGGATTTAAAATTTATTATTTTTGTTTCAGGTATATCCGGAATCTTGACTTAAAGGTTTGCCCTTTTAATTAATTTTAATTATTTTAAATTCTTGACAGAGATTGAGGACTGTTGTAGATCATAAAAAAATGTTGGTTGGGGAGAAAAAAAAGGCGGATAAACCTTGAAAAAGACTTAAAAGTTGAGACGATAAATTTCGCTCTTTTATCATTCCTAAACATACAGTTGCACAGTGTCCAATTATATGAATATTATTTATAATGTGGTTTGTACATGTCGACGAGTTGCATTGGGGTCTCTACGCTCTGGTAAAGTAATACGTTTTATAACGGGTCCAACTTTATTTATGGTAAAGGCCGGTCGGCCTCTTTTCTGCTACTGTGTTAGTTCATAGACCTTGTGACCACTCCTTGCCCTATTGTAATAGATCACTTCCCGCCCTTTCGGGAGGGTTCCCAATACCGAAAATATTTTCATGACTTTCCATTTCAGGTTGTAAATCTGTCGTACTGTTGTCATTTTCGCTTTTAACACTCTTTTTTTCTGAAGAAAGTGAAAGGTCGTTGGCTTCATGACCCTTCAAGTCTCCCATTTCGTGGAAAATCAGTGGTCAAAATTTTTTTAAATTAATATTCTGAGGCGATCGATATAAATTAAAAGGATTAAAGGAAATCCAAAGCGTCTTGTAATGACCTAAGAAGTGTCAGCGTAAAACCAAGGATAATTTATTGGCTCGGAGTTAATTTCTATTACTTGAAAGTGCCCTTGAGCCTGAAATGAACCGGTTTGATCAACATAACAACTGGAAGGGAATGAAAATCTTATTTAGGATTTATCGCTTTTTTTCTACCTTCTTTTTTTTCTCTCTCTCTGAGGAGAAAAACAATTTACAAGAATAGATTTTTGACTCGTTATTCCTTTTCTAATGAAAATAAAAAGAAGTAAAATAGCGTTTTTTGCGGAAGAAATTTCGATATTCAGATGCCACAATGTCAAAAAAGCCCCTAACAAAGGAAGTAAAACAGTCTCTGAGGTACCTACCATAAAAAATGAGAAATGTCAGAGAAAAAAGTCGTCCTTACAAGTAATTTTGACGGAGAAAAACCCCTGAAAACGTCGAAAAAATGGCGTAAGTCGCTCATTGAATTTTTGTGTTTATGGAACATCCCGAAATAAATGTGTTTTCTTCATTTTTTAAACTTTTTTGCTTGATAATTAGAGCCTACATCTCATCCGAAAGTATTCTCGTCCTAAAGTATACTCGTCCTAAAAATAATAGAAAAAGAAAAATATAAACTGTATTCTCGTCCTAACAGGCAACGCCCCTTTTTAGGACGAGATGACAGTAGGACTAGAAGACATTCGGACAAGTGGATTTCAATTTTTATACAAATTTTTAAATATTATACTTTAATAAATAGAAATCATCTCGTCCGAAAGTATTCTCGTCCTACTGTCTTCTCGTCCTAACATAACGTACAAAAATTGAGAATTTCAAAAAATTCAATGAAAAGGAGAGACTTTTGTCCACAATTTTGATGAAAACTTTTATGGCGAAAGAGTCAATGAAGGTGGATTTCTCGGCCAAAAAACTTTGAAAATTTCGAAAAATTCTATTTATTGGCTAAAACCAAAGGATGTTTCTTGGGGGGAAAAAAGACCTTTAAGTCCAGTTATAGGTTTGTTTCTAGGCCAAATAAAACCTGAAATCCTTTGAAAATTTTTTTAAGACTCCACATGTTTGACTAACTTCTAAAACAGGCTTTTCAATTATTGTGGTCCAATAGATCTCAAACGTAATAAAGGATTTTTTGTGATATTGTATAGAGAAACTTAAATCGGTTTTTTGTACTTCTAGGACAGTGTCTTGTCCTTTTTTTTGTCAACCTTTAACCATTTTGCGTACGGGTGGTATCGTCGACAAAGGGATAGGGACGAAATTCCCACACTATTGTGGTCTCCTCCGGGCATTGTTCACTAAATCGTCCCCAAAAAGAACCCCCTGAAAACCCAAGGGGGGTAACCGCATCGGACAAAACACGTAAAAATATTCTGAATGAAAATTTAATTTAAAAAAAAATTATTCGATTTTATGTGCTTTTTTTATAAACTGAAATATTGGAGAAAGGGTGAATGAAAATAAAAGGAGAGTGTTTGTTGTTGGTTTGACGTGAGGGAAAAGTTGCTATTAGGCTGGAGGAAAAGATGGGAACGTTTTTCCGAAGTGGCAGGGCAATAAAAGAGAAATCCTACCTTTGGGGCCCGAACGTCTCTTCGGGTTGACGTTCTATGTAAATTGAGGGAGATCCGGAAGGCCACTTTCGAGTGCATTTGTCCCTTTTATCGCCCCGAAAAGAGGTTTCCCCAAGGAGATTTCCCCTCTTACGCTCTCATCCCCGAGGAACTTCCTTTTCTCTCTTCTTTCTATTTATTCTCCTCCCGTGTGTTTTTAAACAGGGAAACCTGTTTTAATAATTTTTTTTTCTTTTCTTCTTACCTTAGAGGTACCGCCTCCGGTAGCTTAGAATATCCGGATCTCATTCGTAGATATGACTGCGTGTTCTTCATCTATCCCTTCAGGGCATCTCACTTTTTTTTCTTTAGACTCCAACCCATCTCGAACTGATCTAGATTAGATTTTTTTGTCTTTATTTTTCGAAAATATATTCGTCTATTTATCTTTTTATGATCCTATCAAAGAATATCCCAAGTATTATTTTTTAAACACACAAAAAAAATCTCTTAAAACATTGCCTCGGAGAAATGACCATACAAAAAGGTAAAAATCTGGCCAAAAACCTGGGATTCTAGAAAAAAGGGGATTTCTAGGCCTAAAAATCAAAGAAGAATGGTGTTTTTTGGCAAAAAAGCTAAAGAAATACATGCAAACATGTTTCATGGACCATAAAAAATGAGAAAATCCATTGAAAAGAGGGTTTTTTGGTCAAAAAACTGTCCATGATTTATCCAGTGCAAGAAAGGTCGTTTTCTTGGACTAAAAAACCACCAAAAGTTTTTGAAAAGTCAACCATTTCATTCGGCCGGCCGGCCGTCCGTAGCATTTTAACGGAAAACTTTACGGCCACAGTTTTCATCTGATTTTCACCAAATTTTTCCACAAATTTATTTAGCCGGTGAAGAAGAATTTAACGAGAGCGATTTTTGAATTTCGAAAAAATGGCGGTGATATGTCTGTTTGAAATTTTAAAAAATTCGCTGCGGCCGCGGCCGAACAATTTTCTCCAATTCCTCCTTACATTTTTTAAGAATTTTTGGTGTAAAAAAATTGCCACTTTATTATTATTATTTTTTTTTTTGTAGGGAGAAATTTCATACTTCTACCCATTACGAGAGGCACATCTCTAGGCCAAAGAGCCCATTATTTCTACCTTGACACTTTGAAAAATTTTCGAAAAATTGAACTTGGAGTAAAAAAAAACTTCCCCCTCCCTTATACTTCCCCTTCCTTATACTTCCCCTTCCTTATACTTCCCCTCCCTTACACTTTCCCCTCCGTTATACTTCCCCCTCCGTTATACTTCCCTCCTATACTTCCCCCTCCTATATTGTTACTTCTCTTTAAGGAAGTTTTCGTTGTATTTAATTTATCTCCAAGAAAAGCGTTTTAAAAGCCGAATAAATTAATATCTCCGTTTTTCCAACTCAAAAAATTTTTATTTCCACATATTCCGACATGGCAATATGACGGAATCCCCCGGCTGGAACTAATTTTTCTTATCAAAAAATCAAAGGCCCACCCGTGAGAAAAAATAGTGTTCAATCAAATTTTAATTTAACCTTCTTAAAAGCCGCTATCAGCGAAAAAAATGCGGACGCTTGAAAAAAAATGTTTCCGCTCATTGTCAAGGTTAAAAATCAATTTTAACTCGATATAAACGTAATAAAAAGTATTAAAATTTAAAAATTATGGTTGCTTGGGGTGGAAAATGATGCAGGTGTGAAGGCCTTAAAGGCATGCAAGTTTAAATTGAGTCCATTCCCCAAATTGACGTAAACCTGTCTCAAAGTTGCTAATATGTAAAGTTAGACCGCTCGTAAACACTAACAAAAGAGTTCTTCCCGTGCATGCAACGCCCCTCAAAAACACGCTCTCCCTCGGGTTTAATGAAGCAAAAATAAATTTGTTTCGCCCATTTTATGACGTGAGGTTAAATTAATATTTACCTCGGCCTAATTTAATTTTTTTGAATCTTCCCTTTATAAAAAAAATTCCGGTAGCGGGTAAATCTCCCACGTATTGGATAACAGGGCCGTATTAGGTAACATTCCCCCTTTTTTTTCGGGCCACAACCTTATTATCGTTTTAAAGTTCAAATTATTAAATAAAAAAATACATCCAAATTAGGAACGTTGCGAAAGAAGGAGCTCATCCAGTTTTCGATGATTTCTCTAAAAGGTCTTATTTTTCCAAGTTAGCATTCTATTGTTCTGGAAATGTGATGAAAATGCCATATCTAGGCAACAACTATTGTGTAGAAATTATTCATAGTTTTCTGTTTTCTTACATTTTATAATTATTTCATATTCTCTTTTTTTGAAAAATTTTCCGGTTTTTTTTTTCTAAATTTTCGGGTTTTTTTTTTGTTTTGAAAAAAAAAAAAAAAGTGTCAAGGTAGAAATAATGGGCTCTTTGGCCTGCGGATATGCTTCTCGTAATGGGTAGAAGTATGGAATTTCTCTCTAGTAAAAAAAATGTTAATTAAAAAGTGCCAGTTTTTTTACACCAAAAATTCTTAAAAATATTAGGAATTGGTGAAAATTTGGTGAAAATCGGACCAACGGCTCGGCCGCAGCGAATTTTTTAAAATTTCAAACAGACATATCTCCGCATTTTTTCGAAATTCAAAAATCGCCCCTTAGTTTCTTGTTCACCGAGTAAAGAAAATTTGGTGAAAATCGGTTGGAAACTGTGGCCGTGAAGTCTTCCGGAAAAATGCTACGGCCGGCCGGCACCACGGACAAAGTTGAGATTGGTGTAGATCCATATTCGAATTTACCCTCCGGGGTGTGGAAGACCTTTCCCTAAAAACCCGACGTGGAGGGTATCACAATAAATTCTTTAAGGAAGTTAATACCTCCACATCCAGTAAAACGCGAGTTTCTTGGATTAAAGAGCCCGGAAAAAATACCGAAATCCGATGAAATAGTTTCCTTGCCAAAAGAGCGTAGGAAACACTTAAATTTCGTTCAACCACAAAAACTTCCATAATTCCTATAGAATAGGAGAAAAACAACAGAAAATGTAATGGAGGATTTTCGCTTGCAAAAGAAAAAGGA
Organism: Orius insidiosus; assembly: GCA_014119065.1. NCBI lineage: Eukaryota > Metazoa > Arthropoda > Insecta > Hemiptera > Anthocoridae > Orius > Orius insidiosus. The sequence goes on from JACGAQ010000149.1 coordinate 53,392, forward strand.
AAAAAGGAAAAAAATGTTATTGACCTCTTTTTTTCATAAAATATAATCCTTTTAATAAAATATATTAAAAATGCTACCCCTTATATTATAGGTTGACTGTCGTATGTTTGTTTTCCATCTTTCTCTTTCCTTTAGAATTCCCAAAGAAATTATCGTGCAGATTATTATTATTAATAGCAATTTCCTAATTTTTATCTCGTATTCATAATAAATTGGAGACTTCCGATTCGGAGCAGAGAACGAAACAGGTTCTGTCTCGGGAGTCTCCCCGACGCATTTTTGTACCCACCTGCGTCAAGGTGACTAAGTTACAAAAGCACCTGTCATACTAGAAGATTATTAAGACCATTTTAGAATAATTTTAATGACATACGACTAATTATTTAAATTAGGGATACCGTTCCTTAATTCTCGTGATGGAAACTCCGTCACGTCTGGATATGAAGAACAATAGGATTAGAGAGATTATCATTTTTAGTTAGCGTCTAATTTAATGGGGAAAAGAAGCGACCAATTTATCAAAAGTTTACTGAAGTTAATGGTGTTTAAAACCAAATTTGCCCCAATATGAAGTTTTTTTAAAGAAAAAAAAGTTTAGGCCAAAAAGTCTGCGTTCGACGTGAACCAATTACTTGGAACACTTCTGCTTTTAAAGAATTTTAAACAAATACATAACTTAAGACAGGCTATTACGTTCGAACGTTAGAGGCCTCTATAAAGTAGTTCGCAATAAAAGTGTCAAATATATAACAAACGCCGACCCCTGAAAAGGAAAAACCAATCTAAACCTTTCCACAATGAAAATATAAAATATCAATATGTCAAAAATGGCCAATATTTTCTCCGGCGGAGTACTTTTCTAACTGTATAATATGGTCGTAAATAACGACATTTTTACGAAGGATTTTATAAAGGATTTTTTTCCAGCTCTAATTAGGAAACTTGAAGTATTCCTCAGAAGAGCTGAATCTTCAAGAGTAAAAGATTTCAACGATTTGCGGAGAGTACATTTTTGTACGCTAATTGTCCCTTTAATCAGTTGGGCTTTTAGTACCTCTAAATTTTTTTAATCATTATCTAAGTCGAAAGAAAGTCGAAAATGCTCAAAAAAAAGGTAGAAGAGGAAACCTCCTTCAAAAAACCGCTTTTGCGGTATTTTTGGTTGTGTTTTTCAACTTCGGAAGAAAGTCGAAAATGCTCAAAAAAAAGGTAGAAGAGTAAACCTCCTTCAAAAAACCGCTTTTGCGGTATTTTTGGTTGTGTTTTTCAACTTTTTTGTCCCCAACAAATTTTACTAAATTTAGTCAAAAATCTCTATTTTAACTAGATTTTTTTGTGGGACATTTCCCCTTTTTTTCCTAATTAAATTGAAGTTTCCGAAACAGCCAAAAATCCGATAAAACGTGAGTTCCTCTGCCAAAAGAGCCAGGAAAAACGCGAAAATTCGATGAAATAGTATTTTCTTAGCTAGCAGAGCTTGGAAAACACTTAAAAGACGGTTTTTTGGAAGTTTTTCGGTCGATAGAACCAAAAAAACTTCCAAAATCGATAAAATTGGAAATAAAGAACTGGGAATCTTGCGAAAAGGGCCATAAACTAGGAAAACTTCCTAAAAATATTCTTGGGCACAAAATTTTGGCCACCAAAGAAATTTGATAAAATTGGCTTATGAAGAATAAATGGATGTCTTCCGAAGAAAAACCCTCTTTTCACCGGTTTCCATTATCCTTTGACCAAGAATCTCTCTTTTATTGAATTTTTCAATAGTTTTCCTCCTTCATCGGCCGAGAAACTCCTTTTTCCCAAGATTTTCAGTTGTTTTCCTCAATTTTTCACAAGTTTCAATTATATGGAATCTTTTTGGGAAGCTATTTTTCCTAGCTTTTCGACGGAGTTCCCGTTTTTAATGTTTTTTTGGTTCTTTTAGCCAAGAAATTTCTTTTTTATCGGATATTCGGGTATTTTTTTGGCTCTGGTGTTTCGAAGTCCTTGTTGTTCTCTGGCAGGTATAACCCTTGCTTACAATTCTCTTTTTATTCTTCCTATTTTCTCTTAAAAACCCAACTTTCGTACGGAAATTCTCGACTTTCCAATTACCAACTTACGAAGTAAATACAAGGACGAAGTCAGTGTTGATAACCAAAAGGTTAAAGGCGATTTTCATTTTATACGCCCGTCCGGTGAAGGAGGAATGAAGGAATGAAAGGTATGTCCTCTTTTGAAAAGGACGCCACTCAAACCAAAGTCGCCGCCTTGTTAGTTGTTGAATTCTCAAAAGGCGAACCTGGAAAAAAATGTGAAGACGTGGATAAAAAAAATTGATTATTTAAAATACTTTAAATATTCTTCTATTTAAATCTCCTTATTTGGTTGTTAATAGCGTTTATTATATCTTTATCAAAAAACTTTTTTTTTTTCTTAACAGTAGCTCATCACGTATTCACTTTTATGACTGATTTTTCCCATAGAATACTTAAGATCTTTTTTTTAGGGGCTCTTGGAGGTGAAAGAGAAGCGGAGCTATAATAATCGTGAATGTGCGCCCAGGGCGGTTTTATTTAAATGAACCCCGGCTCCTATGATGTACAGCGCCGATAGAAATAAAAATAAAATGGGGGGCGATTGAACATCACTATTTTTAGTTTCTGATTCGTTAGAGCGAAAGGGATTAATAAAATTTGAATATTGAAAAAAAATTGAACGATTTCGACATGTTTTATCCATTGTATTTCCCTGTAGCCTGTAGGTACGAACCTGAAAAAAGTGGTCATAACCTATTTTAATGTTTAAAAAAGAAATATGGACCAAATACAACGAAATTTTTAATTTTCCAATTATTAGGTGTACAAAATGAAACTCGGCCAAAATCTACTAAATTCAAATTTACCCTGTGGCTGAGTTTCATTTTGTATAAACTTGTATGAAATTTAATTCTCTATAAATTTGCACTTAATTTTTTTTTCTATGATGCACCATTTTCGGAAAATATTTTTTTTTTAAATAAAGGTGAAAATCTGACCAACGGTTCTCCAGTTTTTAAAATTTCAAACTGACATTAAAGATTTTCAGGGAATCGTAATTTGCCCTTCCCGTTTTCGACTCACCCAAGGTCATACGACTCAGCTGAGTCGTATACGTGAACGACTCACTTCACGACAAACGTAAGGTTATATTTTACGAAGGTTATTTTGTTATCTCGTTTAGTTTCGTGTTCAGAAATCAACTAGCTTCTCAACAGATTGGCTAAAATCGAAGAAGGAAATTGATTCTGTGCTTTTTGGAAGGATTTTGGAAGTTAAAATTAAAAAACTATCAAGGAAACTTTATACCTATGTACATGTAAAATTGGCGGGAACGTTTTGGGGATAGGTAATTTCTATGTGCTGTTATAGTTAATCAGAAAAAACATGTTTCATGAATTTGCTCTGGTGAGAACACTACGAACTAACTGAATCGGAACGACTCCCTGAAACTGGTAAAGCCTCTACGAGAAGATCTTTCCCGATTTGTGAGTCAAATGTGAAGGGCAAATTACGATTCCCTGAAACTCCAATAGCTCCGCCAATTTTTCGAAATTCCAAAATCGCCCTCGTTACATTTTTGTTCTCCGACTAAGGAAGATTTTGAGAAAATTTGGTGAAAATCGGTTCAAAACTGTGGCTGTGAAGTGTTCCGGAAAAATGCTACGGACGGCCGGCACCATATACAAAGTTGAGATCGGTAAATATCAATAGTCGATTTTTCCGGGGTTCTGGAAGACCCATCCCCAAAAATCCGATGTGGAGGGTGTCTCAATTAAGGAAGTTAAAATACTATACGTCCCCAGAATTGAACTCTGGACCTCAATAAGTCTACTCCGCTTCAATGGCCAAGTTTTACGATGTAAATTGGAATTTTTAATTGACTTATTTTTATTGTGTGTGTTAAAAAGACCCTTGGAACTTTGTTATCTTGATGATCACAATTGAATCATGTTTTACGGGTTTCAGGTACGTCGAGGCCTTTAGAAAGTCGCTCAAACAAAGCAATTAATTTTCGACACACGGGCATCATAATAGGACCCTTTATACGCCATTAAGACATTTTCCCTTTTTGATCCCGATATTTGAGTTTAAAGACAAAGAAAAATATAAAAAAAATAGAAGAGGGAAAAAATTAAACGAGGAGATCTGATAAAATGTTCTGGATAACGAGAAACAAAGAAGGTTCAAACAGTTTGTCGTGTACAGCGGAAAAGAGGGGCATTGTCTATATACAGAGTTGGCAATACAAAAGGATTTTTTAATCATCCGCCAGTACCTCCTTCTCACCACTTTAAAAGGGAGAATAATACAAAAAGTGAGAAAAACAGCGGAATTGGCTTATCTTTCGGTTTCCGCCAACGAATTCCCTTGTTTTCATTTCTGGCTTTAATCGCCTTCATAATTTCATTTTCGATAAAACACGGTCTGGAGAATCGCCAGACAGAAAAAAAGAGGCGGTGAAAAATAAAACTTGAAGTTTTTTTTAAAAAAAAGGTGTGAGGATGATCCTGATGGAAAAACAAAAAGGGCGACTGGACTCGTACAAGGACAAAGTATTCGGAGACAGACTCTAGGTGTGAGTCCCCCTTTTCTTACGCTCGTTTCCTCACGACCGCTATTGAATAAAACATGTCAGAGCTCCTGCTTAAATGGTATATCTTACCGTAAAGAATGACAAGTTAACTCTACAACGGCTTCAACACACAAGCCGACAGATTGTCAAACGAGTAGAAACTTGACCGAAGGCGGGGGCCGAACCGTTTCGGCCGGGGGGAAGGCCCTGACGATCTTCATCGCCTTATCAGCACTAAAAACTTTATCCTTACCACAAAACAAATCTGACGCGGAAGGATCAGGTGATTCTTTCATTTCTTTAATGCGAAAAATAGAGCGATGTGACCAGCATGAAGATTGAAGGAATGACAGAAGATCGGACGAGCAGGACGGCTAAAGGAATGATCAATGATTAGACGAGCAGGAAGGTTATGACCGAAGATGGGAAGAGAAAAATTCTGCCATGACCGAAGATTTGGCGAGAAGGAAGGTAAGGATGATCAATGATTGGACGAGCAGGACGGCAATGATGGATGATCAATGATTGGACGAGCAGGACGGCTAAAGGAATGATCAATGATTGGACTAGCAGGAAGGGCATTAACGAAGATGGGAAGCGAAAATTTCAGCCATGACCGAAGATTTGGCGAGAAGGAAGGTTGAAGGGATGATCAAACATTGGACCAACAAGAAGGGCATCACCGAAGATGGGCAAGCATGAAGTGCTTTCAAGGTGCCTTTTTGTCGATTTTCTTAAGTGCTGTTTTTTTCCCTTCCTTTTGTTTTCAGCTTTTTCTAGTAAGTTCGTTATGTCTCAGAGTTTTTTGTCAAAGACAGAAAAAACTGTGTTTAAGGGCAGTTAGAGAGATGATGGGTAGGCCTCAGTCCGTGTCACATCCTCTAGGTCCCCGATATAAAATAGATTATAATTACAGTAAGAGTCATTACCTTTACCTAGAACTCCCTTAGCTATCTTTTGTTATATTAAGTCATCAATTTCAAATTAGACTCCCCCTCTTACTGTTTAGCAATGTCACATAATGCTGTATAATAGCCTTACTCATCATCATTAACATCTGTACATATTTTCAATTTGTCTATTTTTACAGCATGTTTTAAACACGCGAATGTTATTTTGTAGACGTGTGGGAAGACAGAGATGGGCATTAATGCTTATTTACAGCAGCTGAATCAAATGATGGATGAGATCCTAGGGTTTTATCTCTGAGCCGATATCAAAAAACTCGGTCGTGCACCTTTTTTTTCCTCTCTCTCTTCTCCTTTTATAAAATGTGCTGTCGTGTATGTTATAGGAATACGTCTGTTCAACACGTACACATGCTATCATATTATGTCATCGTATGTTATAAACTATATTGTTCCCTCAAGAAAATATATGAACTGCATATCATTTTAGCCGATCGTGAGATATCATTGTCTTCTCAAATTGTCGTTTAATTTACGTCGCATCCCAGAATAGCAAAAACTCCCACCTTGTCTGTTTAGATAGCAAGACTTTTCGTGTTGGGCCACGAAGAGCATCAGGATTTGTGTCAAAATGGTTTATTTTAGGCGTGTTTTAAGTTGTGCGTTAGGCGGTACCTCCTTGTCGGCCGAAAGGTGAATCACCATTTCGGAAATTGGAAGTTGGAACCTTTCATAAATCTTGACAATATATTGTGACCAGGTTTATCTCCCTAAGGGCATAAGTTAGAGGCCTAAGATGATAGGGGAAGGGCCTTCATTGTTCCCATTAAAACGCCGCCACGCTCCCTAAACACTCAAGGCACTGATTGATTTTTGACCCCAATAATCAAAACTGATGCGAAAGTAGTCGGTTTTGGAGTTTTTCCTTATCTTCTAGAGGTTCAAAAAATTTCAACAGTATTTTGGACAGAATTTGGTTTTTTATGTCGTTAAGTATTAGGTGTACAAAATGAAACTCAGCCCCAGGGTAAAGAATTTTGTAGATTTTAGCCGAGTTTCATTTTGTACACCTAGTAGTTCATTTTTTCAAATTTTGAACATTTTAGGCGTTAAAGTCCATCAAAAGTTGACCTTCTCCGTGTAAGAAGGTTATTGAAGTATAGCCATTAGAAGGTTAATTTTTAAAGGCTTGTAAATCGTAAACCGTTACAGATATTAAAAAATGCACTAAATAAAATCTGCTGGAAATTTAATTCTCCTTAATTTTTATTCTATTCATTTTTTCTCTAGGACGCAATGTTTTCAAGATTTTTCACCAAAATACTCCTTATATTTTTTACAAATTTTCGGCGCATTAACAAATTTTTTTTTCTCTTTTTTGGTAGGTATAAATATGATACTTCCACCGTTGTGAGAGAGGCATCTATTGGGCAAAAATAACATTATTTCTACCTTGATACTTAAAAAAAATTTTGACCAAAAAAAACTTAGAAAATTATTTGGAAAAAAAAAACTCCCCCCCCCCTCCTCCTTTATACTTCCTCCTTTTTCCCCCCCCCGTTATACTTCCCCCTCCGTTATACCCCCCCTTTATAATTTTCTTCTATATTGTTCCTTCTCTTAAGGAAGTTCCCGTTGGGGCCAGCTCCAGACTCCAAAAAAGACAAATGATGAGCGGGACATTTTCTCTTTTTGATTTCCTAAACAAAAAGAAAAATAATTTTACAGATTTGGTTTTTTTACGACTAATATTTTAAGTTTTCTTGATATTTTATTTATTTCGGGAGTCGACGTGAAGAAGAGCAATAAAACTGAGTTATTCCACCGGTGAAAAACAATAAAAACGACCAAACCGAATTTAAGGATTTACAACGAGTCAGATCGGCCCACGTATTTTCGCCTTAAAGAAAGAAAAAAAAAAAGAGCAAAAAAGAGGAGCAACAGCCTTTTTGAACGCTCTTAAAAGTTTCAACCCGAAGCCTCTCTGGGAAAAAAATGCAGTTTTCTTCTCTCTCTCTTCTTTTAAAATCCTTCCCCGCGAGAATTCTAGAGCAATTACCGTGAGAGAGGCCGCTGCCACTATTTCATAAGGTCGGATGACAAAGATGACTCCTTACGAGTAACCCGCTAATAAAGGGCTTTTGAACCGGTTTTTTTTTATAAAGTTTATTTCCTTAAAAACAATAAAAATTGCAAAAAGACGATTTGGAAAAGTTTATAATTAAGCTGTATTCGGGACTGGTTTTTTGATAAGGTTATTTCAAATAACATGTAACGGATTAGGCCCGAGGGTTTTTTTCAAGTTATTAATGATACCGAATGCCTATGCAAAGCAGGGCCGCTTGCAATTAAATATAGTCCGCCTATTTTTTTCTTGGGCGTAGGAGTTTTTTTTAAGATTGTAAAATTGAAAGAAAAAAAAGTTCGATTTTTGTGAGGTCCGAATCGGGTTTTTCTTCCCGGTGGGATTAAATTAATTTAATTAAAAGGAGCGGTAGCCCAGGCCTAACGAGAGGTCAATATCATCGGAGCTCTCGGGGATCAATCGTCCAATTGATTCTCAAAAGAGATTGATTTTCAGAGGGAATTAATTTTCCTTCCAGAGAAGCATAACGGCCCATGTGAAAATAAGTTTTTTTTTTCTCCCTCATAAAAACTCTCACAACGTGAAAAATTAAAAATTGATCGATTTTCCTACTAAAACGTTGCTTGAAAATCTCCTTTCCTTAAACAAAACCTTGTACATCCCTTTTCCATAACTTAAGCAAGGTTTGTTCCTGACAGTGTAAGGCCTCCTCAATAGTTATCTTGAAAAGTACTAGTTTGAAGAGCTTCCAACGAAGACTTCCTTGTGGAGAAGAAAAACTAAAGGAGGGGGAAGTATAAAAAAGGGGAAGTATAAGGGAGAGGAAGTATAACGGGGGAAGTATAAAGGAGGGGGGAGTATAACGGAGGGGAAGTATAACGGAGGTGAAGTTTTCAATTTCCTAAGTTTTTGTTTTTCCAAAATTTTCCGAGTTTTTTTTGAAAAATTTTCCGATTTTTTTTCCCCGAGTTTTTGGGGAAATCGGAGGATTTTCTATTAATTTGAAGGAATGAAAGGATCATACATAAGGAAATGTCAATGAGGATTTTCAAGGGAGCCTCGAGATAAGGGTTCCTTTTGGAACGTTAATAAGGGAATCATGTAGCGGAAAGAGTAAGATCGCCTTGGGTAAAAGGAGGAAGTATTATAACGGGGGGAAGTATAAAGGAGGGGGGAGTATAACGGAGGGGAAGTATAACGGAGGTGAAGTTTTCAATTTCCTAAGTTTTTGTTTTTCCAAAAATTTTCCGAGTTTTTTTTGAAAAATTTTCCGATTTTTTTTCCCCGAGTTTTTGGGGAAATCGGAGGATTTTCTATTAATTTGAAGGAATGAAAGGATCATACATAAGGAAATGTCAATGAGGATTTTCAAGGGAGCCTCGAGATAAGGGTTCCTTTTGGAACGTTAATAAGGGAATCATGTAGGGGAAAGAGTAAGATCGCCTTGGTAAAGGAGGAAGTATAACGGGGGAAGTATAAAGGAGGGGGAGTATAACGGAGGGGAAGTATAACGGAGGTGAAGTTTTCAATTTCCTAAGTTTTTGTTTTTCCAAAAATTTTCCGAGTTTTTTTTTTAAATTTTCCGATTTTTTTCCCCCGAGTTTTTGGGGAAATCGGAGGATTTTCTATTAATTTGAAGGAACTGATCACTTAAAGGATCATAGACAAGGAAATGTCAATGAGGATTTTCAAGGAAGCCTTGAGATAAGGGTTCCTTATGGAACGTTAATAAGGGAATCAAGTAGCGGAATGAGTATGTTTGCCTTGGGTAAAAGCAGTCCTTCATTAAGGTATCCTTTTGATTAAGGAAAGTTTCAAGGAAGGTTTTCAACAAAGTATTTTTTGAGCTACTAAAGGCCTCATTTACAGACAGACACGTTTGGAATGAAAAAGCAAAGAGAATGAAAAAAAAAGGAAAATAGGATTTGCCTTCGATTTTAAATTCAAGAGGGAAGCCTTGTCGTGAAAATAAGAGGTAGGCAGTATTTCAGGGTGTCCGGATCGATGTCTATGGCACTGGAATACTGGGGGAGAGAAAACAAGGCGGTTCGAGGGAATCGGGTTTGAGTATAAAAAAAAGAAAAGAAAAAAACAACAAACAGTGGACACTTGAAACGTGAAGGAATGGGAATAGTTAGAGAAGGGAACGGTCAACTCAGGAGACACCAAGAAACGATCAATTACAAAGAGAACAGCCAAGGGTTTGGCGACAATTACAAAGGTTTAATTGAGGAGAAGAACGCAGCTTTTTTGTTTTTATTCTTTTCTTAGAGGGGCGTTTTCTTATTTAAATTTTATTCAAAGGGCTTAAATTACCGACTTTTTTTTCTCTCCCCTCTTCATCCGAGACAATTTTTTTGCCGTCTCTTCAAGGTGACGATTTTTTTTTCTCCCTCGACTCGAGACAAAAGATCTAGAGGGTGTCATTATCCAAAATTAAATTCTTTACCAAAACGTGCGATTTTTTTCTGGTAGCCTTGGCTAAAAATTCATCAGGTTTTTTCTTTTTATTCTCAATAAATCCGAGTAAAAGCAAGATTATAATTTTTTTTGGCGAATTTTTCTTTATGAAAAGGGAAATCGTAGTTTTTTTCACCGTTGACGGACCGTTAAAGAAGACACGGAAATCCAGTGAAAGTGTATCTCGGTTTCAAATCTGAGGTTAAAACTTCCGACTCGTAACCGATAATCGACTCTAGAAAGCAAAGAATCTTCTTACAAGGAAGTTACTTTTCGATTATTAATTTAACCCTCAAAATAGCCTTTTTAAATAATAAATTAGGGTTGTAAGATGGAAAAAGTAATCGAATATTTAAGTACATTTAATTAAAAAGCTCTTATCAAATTATGACAAATTGTTTATTGACTTTTTGTCCTAAAATAATTTTTTTTTTTGTCGTACGAGCTATTGAGCCCAGTTTGTTGACGTTCGAAAAGTACGAAGGGAGCTGATGTTTGTTCAGGTTCGTCGACACGAGGATGACCAGATCATAAATCCATAAATATGTCTTAGGGGCTTCCAAGGGTTACGGGAAAAAAGACGGAAACAGAAGAAAGAGGGAAAAAAGGAAAAAGGCGAAAATAGAGGTGATTGACATCGGCAACTAAAGTTGGGTGAGAAGTTTAGGTAAATAACCCAGTTTTTATTGGGTTCACTGCACCCAAAAGTACATAAGAAGCTTATAAAAGGATTTAAATAAAAAGTTTTTAAATATAATTGCACATTTTAAAACAGTAATAAATAAGTTAACATTTTGCGAAAAAGGAAGAAGGATATTTAGCAACCTAGCCACAAAAGATTTTTTTTCTGAAGAAATAGTGAGTAGGAATCACAACTTTTGTATCAAGGCAATATGGCGAAAGCCTCAGGCTGGGCCCATAACTGTGTTTTAACTTATTCGCTGCATCTTCCTCGGTATTTTTGTCCGTAAAACCTAGATTTTTGCTCTTTTTCTAGATTTTTTGCTAAAAAAAATCCTCTTTTACCTTTAAAGAGTTATAGTCAGTTTTTAGGCCAAGATATTCCTTTTATGCTAGATCGTAGTTCTTTTTGAAGGTTAAAATAAAAATAAAAAACTAGAAACACCCTTTGTGATGGTTTTAATTGTCTATCACCCGTCTGAACACCTATTTTATCCGATTTTATGGCCTTTTTATCGGTTTATTGGCCATAAAAACATGTTCACCCGATTCCTCGGGCGTCTTCATCAGTTTTGCCTTCTTTTTCAAGATTTCCTTCGTTTTATACCCTTTTTCCCACCCGATTTTTTGAATAAGCATTTTTTTTTGCCAAAAACACCCATTTTTCTGATTTTTGGGTAAATTAATCAATTTTCAATTTTTAAAACACTCCACTGGCGATAAGTTGCAGTCCCACGCTCGAAAATGTCCTTTAATTATTAGTCATTCTTAAAAATAAAATCCTGAGTAACCTTTTAAGTATTTAAAGTTAATTGGTTGGCACAATAAACTAATTGATGCCAATTGAACCTAAAAAAAAATGCTGTTTTTCGCTGAATTTTTTGTTTTAGAAATTTGACTGTTGTTATTTTTACCATCTTAACCTTTTAACAATTACGAGACTGCTAACGTTTTCATAATTGGACAATAAGGATATTAATAATGTTGAATAATTGACGGTAAAAACGGACGAAAAATTACCCATTCAAAGAACAATTTATCATTTGCCAAGCAATTATCTTTTCCTCTTGAATAAAGGATTGAACCCAGAACTAGGCTGGGGGGAGGACGACGAAGGTTGGGAGGACTTGACCGCTATAATTATCGTATTACCGTTACTGAAACATGTGAAACTCGACGTTTTTTTTAATCAAAATTGAATCTGTAATCTACGAAAAATCTGCCTACGAGACTTTTTATAAGACCGTTTTTTTCTCTTTTCGAGTGGTCTTGTAAGCAAGGGGGAAGGCAACGACGTCGGCAGTCTTGAAAGACATCAGGGGCGACATTGTTAGCCTCGGTTTCGAGTAACAAGTCGGCCGAGATAATTTTCAGAACATTCCACCTTCTACGAGACGTTTACCAAGGTCTCTCCTGCATAAAAATTACGATTTTGAATCTTAATTAAATTTAAAAAATTAATACTGATGGGGTACTTTAAATATGACTTTGAGCCGAATTTCAAATTATCAACTAATATTTTTTACGAATTTTTGGAGTAAAACCTATTTTTCTTTTTAGTAAAGAAAATATAAATTTTCCACTACTTGCGAGAGGCACATCCCTAGGCCAAAGAGCCCTTTATTTCTACCTTGTTTTAGTAGGGAGAAATTTCGTACTTCTACCCATTACGAGAGGCACATCCCTGGGTAAAGAGCCCATTATTTCTACCTTGTTTTAGTAGGGAGAAATTTCGTAATTCTACCCATTACGAGAGGCACATCCCCAGGGCAAAGAGCCCATTATTTCTACCTTGTTTTAGTAGGGAGCAATTTCGTACTTCTACCCATTACGAGAGGCACATCCCCAGGGCAAAGAGCCCATTATTTCTACCTTGTTTTAGTAGGGAGAAATTTCGTACTTCTACCCATTACGAGAGGCACATCCCCAGGGCAAAGAGCCCATTATTTCTACCTTGTTTTAGTAGGGAGAAATTTCGTACTTCTACCCATTACGAGAGGCACATCCCCAGGGCAAAGAGCCCATTATTTCTACCTTAACACTTAAAAAAAAAAAAAAAAAAAAAAAAAAAAAAAAAAAAAAGAACTTAAGAAATTAAAAAAAAAAAAAAATCGCGCAATATTAAAAAAGAAAACCCGGAAAATTTTAATTAAAAAAACGGACAATTTTTTTTTTTGACAAAAAAGAACTTAAAAAATTTTTCGAAAAAAAAAATCGGAAAATTAATGAAAAAAACATCGGAAAATTAAAAAAAAAAACTCGGAAAATTTTTCAAAAATAGAAAACTTGGAAAAATTTTCGGAAAAAAAACATCCCCCTCCCTTATACTCCCCCTCCCTTATACTTCCCCTAATTTATGCTTTCCCTCCCTTCGTTATACTTTTGTTCCCTTATGCATCCCCCTTCCTTATACTTCCCCCTCTGTTATACTTCCCCCTCCGTTATACTTCCCCCTCCTAAATTGTTACTTCTCTTTAAGGAAGTTTTCGTTGGAAGCTCTTCAAACCAGTACTTTTCTATTGGATTTAAATTCCCTTTCTAAACTTGATAGTATATTTTTCAGTCAACATGAAAGCTGAAGTAAAAGGTGGTTGCTCCATGAATCTCACGTGTGAATCCGACACGACAACCACGATCTTCCCTATTTGAAAATTAAATGTCTAGAAAACGCCAAATTTTTTCTATTTTTAATTTCTTCCCTACGAGCATTTTCGCTGTCAAAACTCGCAATTATGATTTCAACCATATTGAGAGAGGAACAATGGAATTTCTTTTGAAAACAATATAAAAAGTACTTGAAGGAGACGAAAACAACGTCTCAACAAGTTTTTTTTAAAAAGATTCAAGCACCTTTGGGAAAACGTTTGAACGTTGCTTCGTCACAAATTACCTGTTTACTTTTTTTTATTTCTTTTATTCGAGTTTTTATTCTTTTATTTTTCAAGTCCCTTCGAGGAGGTTCTTCCTCTTGTCTCAAGTGGTGAATGACTGGCGGTCTGACAACTTTTAATTGTTTTAGTTCCTTCATCTGCCACTACTTTTGAAAAAATAAAAGTTTGGCAATTATCCGGTGTAAAAAATCTAAATTATGTTTTACTGATTAATTATCGTTTTAAACCGTTTAAAACACGAGTCCTACCATCATTAATATCCAAAAGCCGAAGGTTAATTACAACCCCCGAAGCCATTGAAAGTGCTTTTAAGTGAAAAGAGTCTCATTTATTCATAGTCGATTTTTTTTTTGCATCTCCACCCCCGTCTTTTGTTATTTTGGACGGGGAATGAAGGGGAGGCTCAATTAGGACAACGACAATGATAACAATGACCTTTGCTCAGCCACAATGGAAGCCATTAATCCGACTCTTGAAGAAAAAAAAATCGAAATTAATAATTGAGAAAAAACGTACAATTACCTACGTTTTTGTTCGAAAAATTATGTAAAACATTGATGAAAGTTTTTCATACTTTGATTATAAAAAAGAGGATTTCTTGGCCAAATATATATTAAACGCCTGAAACACCAGAAAAAGTAGGTTTCTCAGCAAAAAAAGCTAAAGAAAGTAGCAAATAGGACTGAGTAGGGATAGAGCTCTTTAGACCGAAAAAACGTCCAAAAAATATAAGATTCTCAATAAAAATGCCAAGAAAACCAGTAACATTGGAAAAATTGTTATCGGGAGTAGTTTTGGGGCGCATAAACCGGTAGATAAAGAAGCTTTTCGCCTGAAAAAGTACTGGTTTGAAGAGCTTCCAACGAAAACTTTCTTAAAGAGAAGTAACAATATAGGAGGGGGAAGAATATAGGAGGGGTAAGTATAAAGGAGGGGACGTAAAACGGAGGGGGAAGTATATGGGAGGGTAAGTATAATGGAGGGGAAGTATAACGGAAGCGGAAGTATAAGGGAACGAAAGGAGGGAAAGTATAAAGGAGAGGAAGAAAAAGGATGGGGGAAGTTTTAATTTATTTTCGGAAATTTTTCCTAGTTTTTTTTGTGTAAAAAAAATTTCAAAGTATTTTTTTTTTAATTTCTAAGTTTTTCTTCAAAAATTTTCCGGTTTTTTTTGAAAAATTTTTTAAGTTCTTTTTTTGGAAAATTTTTTAAGTGTTAAGGTAGAAATAATGGGTTCTTAGGACTAGGGATATGCCTCTCGTAATGGGAAGAAGTATGAAATTTCTCTCTACTTAGAAAATAATAATATGTAATGAAAAAAGTGGCAATATTTTTACACCCAAAATTCTTTAATAATAAAAAGAGTAATTGGTGAAAATTTGGTGAAAATCGGATGAAAACTATGGCCGTAAAGTGTTCCGGAAAAAAAAATGCTACGGCCGGCCGGACGGCCGGACTGACGGAGTACTCTTGGGGCGCAAAAATGGGTAGAAAAGGAAGCTTTTCGCCTGAAAAACCCCCAAAAAATGACTTTAAATCGCTTCCTTTTTTTTTGGACCACTGAAAACCCGATCAAAAGTACTGGTTTGAAGAGCTTCCAGCGAAAGCTTCCTTAAAGAGACGTAAAAATGTAGGAGGGTAAAGTATAAAGGGAGGGGAAGTATAACCGAGGGGAAAGTATGAAGGAGGTTAAGTATAACGGAAGGAGAAGTATAAAGGAGGGGAAGTATTATTAAATATTTTAAAAAGCCAGTTCACTGATGTAGGTATCTCCAGAACACTTTTCTTTAACCTCAAAATTTAAAAATCTCTGCATAAAAAAAATATAATAATAATGTGCAATTAAAAATAAAAGAAACAATTAGGGACGAAAATGGTACATTTTTCACATTAATAGAGCTATTACTTTATTTTTATTACAGGCAATTTTGCATTTTGTAATTTTATGGTAAAAGAAAAAAATTATCTAGGGAGTTAAATAAAACAATGACCCAACTCATTAAAGTTCCTAATTATTATTTATAAAAAAAAATACATGCATCCTATTGTCATAATTGCCCTTTAATATATAAAAACACGAAGATAAAGTATTAAGACGGACTAATCTAACTAATTATATAAAAAAAGGAGACGCAGGAAACAGATATCAAGGGATTTCATTAAAAAAGGTAACATTTGAAACGTGGAAACACCTGTACTCACACGAATAACCTCAATCGTTTCATTTATCTTTAACTTTCATGACAATTCACTTAATATGAAATTCTAATTTTTTAATTACATACCCTTTTTTTTATATTCTAAAATGTTTTTTGATACTGTTGAAAGGATAAAAGATAAAAAGCTAAAAGTAACACTTAAGAAGTATTTTTAACCCTTTTTTTTGTGCGAAGGGATTGTCAGATTATGGCGAAAGTGTCCCTTTTTTGAAAGGCTGGCGTGTTTTTTCTCACAACACGATTCCGTGCATTTTATTTCCATTTAAATTTGTGAGGAGGGGGAGAGCTGAGAAAGTGACGCGTCCTTGTGCGATCTTGGGATCCGTGAGGAAACTTTTTTTTTACTTTCAGCTTAGAGGACGTTAACCTAAACGCCTTAAAATGTTGTTTTAGCCACTAAACAATCAGGAACTTAAGAAATTTACATAATTTGAGGTAGAAATTGGCTTTCTTGGCTTAAAAACTGAGTAAAACACCCGAAAACTGAAATTAATTAGAGAAAAGCGTCACCCAAATGAAATGTTAGGGTAATAAAACTTATAAAAATGGTGTTTCTGCGCAAAAAACAAGAAAATCTGGCAAAAAGAACGGTTTCTAGCTTATGAAAAGGCATGGAAACTTCAGAAAACCAATGAAAATAGAGTTATTCGACAGCTTTTTTCAGAAAGAAAAAGGCAAAGGAAAGCCGTCTGATTGGATGAAATTGGGGCCTTGGAGGACCCCAAGAACGAAGAAGTCTAAAAAAATGAGTTTTTCGTCTCAATTTGATAAAAACTCGCAAAAAGAGGTTTTTTTCGGTAACAAACTAGGAAAAAGAGTGAATTTTAGCTGTATAAAAGGAAGAATCATTGCGCTGACTCAAGAAACCCAATTAAATAGGTTATCTGAGCCAAAAAGCTGAAGAAACGTCCACAAAATTGGTAGAAAAACAGAGGAAAACGCCCAAAAACCTGGAAAAACGAGTTTTTTTTTGTGCAAAAATGGCTTAAAAAAAATTATGTTTTTTTGATGTTTTACAAACAAAGTAGGCTCACGTTTTCTTACAACACACTTCAACTCCGTTAATGAAACACTTTTTTTTCCCGCTCCTACAGGGAACCGATCTATGGGAAAATGTTAATGACGCATACAAAAGAGACTCATAATTCATTTCAGTCCAATTATAACCATCCGGAAAATTATCAAGTTGAAATTTTTCACTTTGAAACCCGATAAACCTAATTTATGAACATACTAAAAAAGAAAGACTTCATTTTCTTGAAATAATATAATTAAAAGTGCGGAAATTAAGTTATGAAGAATCAAGAGTCAAAATTATGATTGCGTGTCTTTATGTCGGGATTTTGATGTGTAATTGCGGGATGTATGATTATGCATAATAATAGATAGGACAGGAGGTTGCCGGATCTCTTCTTCAACTTTTAGATTTAACCCTTTACGCCCCTCAACGTCCTAATCAATGCAAATGGAGCTCATAAATATCGGGTTGTTACAGGTTTTTCTCTCCCCCCCTCACAGGCCACCGGCCTATGCATGATTTAATGGCTTATTACTTTTAACTACCTTCGGATGCCTTTTAGTTTAAATTAACCTTCGGGGGAAAAACTACACCGTACTCGGACAGTGACAAGTCTGACACTTCTACATAAAGAGAATCAATTTTCTTTCATGTTCGCCGGCATTGAAAAAAGAAAAAAAAATTAATTCTCCTAAAAGCACGGTTTCTACTAGCGGATTTTGTTTGACGGCGCTCCAGGTGAAAATTTGTCAAACTATCAAATTACTTCCTTGTGACGACTGGCGTCCACTTTTTATTCGATATTTTCTTTTGTATTTTCGCCGGCATTGAAAAAAGAAAAAAAAAATTAATTCTCCTAAAAACACGGTGGTTTTCCCTAGCGGATTTCGTTTGACGGCGCTCCAGGTGAAAATTTGTCAAACTATCAAATTACTTCCTTTTGTCGACTGGCGTCTACTTTTTATTCGATATTTTCTTTTCATTAAAAATAAAATAATCAATAAACAGTTATATTTTTATTCTTCAGGTAAAAATGGATTATTATTCATGAGAGAAAAAAAATACTTCAAAAACACTCAATATTCACAAGGTTTAGGTCTCAGGTATGTCTTTGATTTTTTTTATGTCTCGGCTCCCCTGTCCAATATTCGAATTGATGGGTTATTATAAACATTCTTTCGATGATTTAAGAATGAGATGTTTTACACAAAAAAATATGCAAATGTGGTGATTAACGTTTTTTGAAAAATTGAAGGGTTTTTTATGGTTTTTAAAATAGTATTGTCTATGTTTATTACCTATTTTTATGTTAATGAAGGCTACTAATTGTACCTTTAGGGCCTGAAGGCTTATGATGACGAATCTTCTCACCTTTTTTGTTCTTCCTGCTCAGTAGCCCGAATGATTTGTGTTTCCTTTGTTACTAAATATTTCAAAAAAAACCTATAAGCTAAAAGTTATTTCGTTTTTCATTTTCGTAAACGGAAAACTGCTTCCAATACCGCCTAGACATTCCCAAGATAATGAGAACGAGCTTTTGTAAAAATATTTCCAACGATTTTTAGTGAGTTCTTCCTGAGAACCCTTAAAAAGACCATTTTATTTCCTAAAAACCCGTAAAAATACTATTAAATTGAGATAAAACCCTTAAAAGACCATTTTACTTCCTGAGAACCCTTAAAAAGACCATTTTATTGATAAAAAACCCTTAAAAGACCATTTCAGTTCCTGAGTACCCTTAAAAAGACCATTTTATTTCCTAAAAACCCGTAAAAATACTATTTAATTGAGATAAACCCTAAAAAAGACCATTTTATTGACATAAGACCCTTAAGAGACCATTTTACTTTCTGATAACCCTTAAAAAGACCATTTTATTGACATAAAACCCTTAAAAGACCATTTTACTTCCTGAGAACCCTTAAAAAGACCATTTATTGATAAAAAAAACCCTTAAAAGACCATTTTACTTCCTGAGAACCCTTAAAAAGACCATTTTATTTCCTGAAAACCCGTAAAAATACTATTTAATTGAGATAAAACCCTAAAAAAGACCATTTTATTGACATAAGACCCTTAAAAGACCATTTTACTTTCTGATAACCCTTAAAAAGACCATTTTATTGACATAAAACCCTTAAAAGACCATTTTACTTCCTGAGAACCCTTAAAAAGACCATTTTATTGATATAAAACCCTTAAAAGACCATTTTACTTCCTGAGAACCCTTAAAAAGACCATTTTATTTCCTGAAAACCCGTAAAAATACTATTTAATTGAGATAAAACTCTAAAAAAGACCATTTTATTGACATAAGACCCTTAAAAGACCATTTTACTTTCTGATAACCCTTAAAAAGACCATTTTATTGACATAAACCCTTAAAAGACCATTTTACTTCCTGAGAACCCTTAAAAAGACCATTTATTGATATAAACCCTTAAAAGACCATTTTACTTCCTGAGAACCCTTAAAAAGACCATTTTATTTCCTGAAAACCCTTAAAAAGACCATTTTATTTTTAGTGCTCAAATATGGGAAAGTAATTTTAGGACGAAAGTGCTGCGATCTCTTATTTTTGAATCAAAATGTTCCCATAAGGTTTTTATCAAAGTAAATATTTTCTCGATCATTTTTTTCTTGAATATTTTAGAAGAAGATTGTATTGAATAAATGAATCGTCGATGAATGAAAAATAAAAACAGTTGACCCTTTAGAATCAACTTCTGTGAGCCTTTTGGTCGTTTTTTTCTCCACAGAAAGAGTCAACATGTCCAGTGAAGCGAAACTTTTTTTTTTGTGTGTGGGTATTTTTTTCAAATATTGCAAGATTGTAGGCGTTGAAAGAGCAGGAACTGGGTAATTATGTGTAATAACTGAAAAAAAAAGGAAGATATAAAAGAGGGAGATTATACGATACAATAAATCACTTCTGCACGATATGATTAGGAAGAAAAAAACTAGAACAATTTGAAGGTTGAAAAATATCGCTCCCGGGAAAAATGAGGTAAAAACGTCCTAAAAGGTGTATATCCTTTGATAAAAGTTGTGGGAGGGTTATTTTGAATTAGAGGTTTCGTTCCTGTGGGACAGATGTCCTGCCCTAATAACAATCATCTTTGTTGGGCACCGAAATTACGACGATCCGGATCCCCACGTAATGGTCGGTTGAGCCTCCCGGCCGTCAGGCCCTGAGGCTAAAGTGCCTCTAAACGCCTTACCCCCCTCCTGACAGTTTCACGACCCTTATTTACACTTGTCACACGCACAAACAACATCAACGCTTCTCATTAACTCGCTTTTCTTTCGTGGGCGGAGCTCAAGTTTAACTTTTTCACGTTTGAACTATTAACCTTCATGGAACTTCTCCAAACGATAACAAAACACGGTCAGACTTGGTCATGGCTTAAAGATTTTATCGACTCCCTAGTTTTAAGTCCTACTCATTTTCTCCCACTTCTAGCATTTGCGTTTTGCCGTCTTGACCTATAACATTTTAGACCAAAATTGTGGTTCGTTTATTCTTCCTAAAGAAAGTTATTGTAATACCCTCCATGAATAGGCTGTACTATTCGTCTGACCTCTGAAAACCCTTAAAAATACTATTTACTTGAGATAAAACCATTAAAAAGACTATTTATTGACATAAAACCCTTAAAAGACCATTTTTTACTTCCTGAGAACTCTTAAAAGACCATTTTTCTTCCTGAGAACTCTTAAAAAGACCATTTTATTTCCTGAAAACCCTTAAAAAAATATTTAATTGAGATAAAAACCCTTAAAAGACCATTTATTGACATAAACCCTTAAAAGACCATTTTACTTCCTGAGACCCTTAAAAATACTATTTAGTTGAGATAAAACCCTTAAAAAGACCATTTTATTGAAATAAGACCCTTCAAAGACCATTTTACTTCCTAAGAACCCTTAAAAAGACCATTTATTGACATAAAACCCTTAAAAGACCATTTTACTTCCTGAGAACCCTTAAAAACACCATTTTATTTCCTGAAAACCCTTAAAAATACTATTTAATTGAGATAAAACCCTTAAAAAGACCATTTTATTGACATAATACCCTTAAAAGACCATTTTACTTCCTGAGAACCCTTAAAAATACTAATTAATTGAGATAAAATCATTAAAAAGACCATTTTATTTCCTGAAAACCCTTTAAAAATACTATTTAATTGAGATAAAACCCTTAAAAAGACCATTTTATTGACATGAAACCCGTAAAAAACCATTTTATATCCTGAGAACCCTTAAAAAGACCATTTTATATCCTGAGAACCCTTAAAAAGACCATTTTATTTCCTGAAAATCCTTAAAAGACTATTTTATCGACATAAAACCCTTAAAAAGACCATTTTATTGTCATAAAACCCTAAAAGACCATTTTACTTCCTGAGAACCCTTAAAAAGACCATTTTATTTCTTGAAAACCCTTTAAAATACTATTTAATTGAGATAAAACCGTTAAAAAGACCATTTTATGACATAAACCCTTAAAGACCATTTTATTGACATAAAACCCTTAAAAGACCATTTATTGACATAAAACCCTTAAAAGACCATTTTACTTCCCGAGAACCCTTAAAAAGACCATTTTATTACCTGAAAACCCTTAAAAAGACCATTTTATTGACATAAAACCCTTAAAAAGACCATTTTATTGACATAAAACCCTTAAAAGACCATTTTACTTCCTGAGAACCCTTAAAAAGACCATTATATTTCCTGAAACCCTAAAATACTATTTAATTGAGATAAAACCCTTAAAAGACCATTTTATTGACATAAAACCCTTAAAAGACCATTTCATTTCCTGAAAACGCTTAAAAAGACCATTTTATTTCCTGAAAACCCTTAAAAAGAGTATTTTACTTCCATAAAACCCATTGATAGACCTTCTGAAATCCCATATAAAGGAGACCATTTTTTCCCTAAAACCCTTAAAAAGTGCTTTTAACTTCCTCAAAATGTATTAAAATCATTTTATTATCTCAAAAAATCCATTTTATTTCCAGTTTCATGTGTCCTGGCTGGGCGAAGACGTTAATTTTTTCTACCGTATTTCCATATTTTCCTGCCACAATTTCCTGGACTGGTGCGCCTCATTTTTGAAACCGGCCGACCAAATGTTTTAATGATTAATTACGATTAATTAGCAAAAAAATGTTTAAACATAAAAATCCTCTAGGCGCCCAAGACTTGTTTGACAATACCCCGTCGAGATAAATCATCACCTTCGTTAGCCGCCGGGAATTTTAAAATGAAGATTCATTTTCGTACCTATATTGGTTTTTAAATAAAACATTTATTAACTCCCAAGTAATTAAAAATCGTTGTTTAATTAATAACATTTTCTAGGGGCACAAGTTAAAAAATTTATCCGAAAAAGCACTAATCTCTTCATTTTACAAATTTGAACTCAATAAATAATACGCAGAAAGTATTGTGTTGGCGTGTTTTTATCTTGGGGAAACGTGTAATTTAAAGCTATCGGACGATTTCCGGACGATTAATTGCTTGAAAAATAAAACAGTTGTACGACTATCGACTCTACCCTTTTAAGGGGAAAAAGCCATCTTTCTTAATTTTTTAAATATTCAAAAATTCAAAAAAACAACATTTTTATTGAAAAATCAACTTTTAAAGGTTTAAAAAATATCAATAAATGGATTTTGTTGACTTGACCTAAATAATTTTTATGTTTAATAAAAATCATCAGAAAAGAGTTGTTTTTCTTACTTTTTGATAACAAACACCATTATTTTCTCAGGGTTTTAAAAATGTCTTTTTTATCAAAAATATCATCAAATTTCTAACTTTATTTTTGTTTTGTTCCAGACTGAAAAAAACATCTCCCTTTTCTTGGAGGATCATCGGGAAAAATCTAGGACAATGTGATAAGTGAAAGTTTATTTTCGATGTTTTTTTTAAACCGAATTAAGTTTAAAATGTGTGATATTGTAAGATTTTAGCTTAAATTTAAATGTAAAATTTTTGACTAGTCTAGTGAGATGAAAATAATTTTTTATGTTTGATTTTGGTGCTTGTACAAATGACTGTTAAATAAAGATGTATTCCTCTGTATTTTATAAAGCGTATTGATTTTTCAGGTATAGAAAGTAAAATGAGGTCAATTAGAAGGTTAAGTGAAGTTGAAAGGGTGCCGAAAGTGAAGATTGTGTTCTACTAGCACATATCGAGGTTAGAAGAAAAAATGGTCGGCGGTGAGAGGAGGGGTTTAGTTTTTAGTGATCCCGGGGCGACAAACAGGTAGTCGACCGTGTAAAAGGAGCTCAGAAAAAAAAATTCTCCCCTTTTATATTTTTTGTCGGGGATCCTTTTTTTCCTTCTTCTTCTCCTGAGGAAAAATAATTAAAAACTAAGGGGGTTTTTCGGACCTTGTCCATCCATCAAGGGCGTGACGAATTCTCGACGAAACGATATATCTCCTTTTATTAGCTTTTCTTCCAGAACGGATTATCTCGGGACGAATTCATCAATGTGTGGACCTTCATACAACCTAATATTGAATTTCGTGGGAAACCTAATTTCCAAACTATGCGCCCCATGAATAAAATACATATTTTCCCTTTAAACGCATTCCGGGAACTTCAATTTTGATTATTTCGACGTATAACGACGAAGAACACATATTTAAAACAAACTCAATTTGCAAGTCTAGAGAGACTAACGTACTCGAAATACCAGGGAAATTCAAAACTTTTATTGCACAACTTTAGTCATAAAAATATATCGTCATAATCTCATCTTAAAATTGAGGAAGAATAACATAATATGATTAAAACATTAAATGATTAAGAAAGTACTAGTTTGAAAAGCTTCCAACGAAAACTTCCTTAAATAGAAGTAAAGATATAGGAGGGGGAAGTATAAAGGAGGGGAAGTATAACGTAGGAGGAAATATAATGGAGGGGAAGTGTAAAGGAGGGGAAGTATAACGCAGGAGGAATATAATGGAGGGAAGTGTAAAGGAGGGGAAGTATAACGTAGGAGGAAATATAATGGATGGGGAAGTGTAAAGGAGGGGAAGTATAACGTAGGAGGAAATATAATGGAGGGGGAAGTGTAAAGGAGGGGAAGTATATCGTAGGGGGAAATATAATGGATGGGGAAGTGTAAAGGAGGGAAGTCTATCGTAGGAGGAAATATAATGGAGTGAGAAGTGTAAAGGAGGGAAGTATAACGTAGGAGGAAATATAATGGAGGGGAAGTGTAAAGGAGGGGAAGTATATCGTAGGAGGAAATATAATGGATGGGGAAGTGTAAAGGAGGGGAAGTATAACGTAGGAGGAAATATAATGGATGGGGAAGTGTAAATGAGGGGAAGTATAACGTAGGAGGAAATATAATGGAGGGGGAAGTGTAAAGGAGGGGAAGTATAACGTAGGAGGAAATATAATGGATGGGGAAGAGTAAAGGAGGGGAAGTATATCGTAGGAGGAAATATAATGGAGGGAGAAGTGTAAAGCAGGGGAAGTATAACGTAGGAGGATATATAATGGAAGGGGAAGTGTAAAGGAGGGGAAGTATATCGTAGGAGGAAATATAGGAGTGAGAAGTGTAAAGGAGGGGAAGTATAACGTAGGAGGAAATATATGGAAGGGGAAGTGTAAAGGAGGGGAAGTATATCGTAGGAGGAAATATAATGGAGTGAGAAGTGTAAAGGAGGGGAAGTATAACGGAGGGGGATGTATAAGTGAGGGGGTTAACGGAGAGAGAAGTAAACAGAGGGGGAAGTATGTATAACGGAGGAAATGATGTTTTTTTCACGAAAATTCTTAAAAATATAAAAAGTAATTGGTGAAAATTTGGTGAAAATCGGATCAACGGCCGCAGCGAATTTTTTAAACATCAAACAGACATGTCTCCGCCATTTTTCGAAATTCAAAAATCGCCCTTGTTAGTTTCTTGTTCACCGACTACAAAAAATTTTGTGAAAATCTGGTGAAAATCGTTGAAAATTGTGGCCGTAAAGTGTTTAAGGAAAAAATGCTGCGGACGGACGGCCGGCACCACAGACAAAGTTGAAATCGGCAAAGATCATAATCGATTTGACCCTCCGGGGTCTGAAAGACCCTTCCCTAAAAACCCGACGTCGAGGGTTTCACAATAACTTCTTTAAGGAAGTTTGAAATGTTAATATTAATAAACGTAGTGTGACTTTCGTCATAAACATTTCGTCATAGACATTCGACAAATCGTCACAAAATGGCGGGAACGGTTAAATAGAGCACTCCCACTCCAATTTATCATTTAAATCGGAGATTCAAATATAATTTGATAGATCATTTATATATTATAGTGTCATTATGACAAGACGTTATGACGAAAGTACCCTCACTTTTGAAGTGCCTAATTTTGATTTCCTTAATTTCTAAATTTTTGATATATCAAAATAACCTTCAAGTTGTTATAATTTTGACTATTCCCATTGTACAATATTATTTTAAAATCGATATCGGAGCCACCCATCCATTAAGCTCACAATGTTTAACTACGTATGATCCAATTACCAGCCGTCAACAATTTCGTTAGATTACTTATCCGAATGCAGGACGTAAAATCCATACCATCCTCTAATAATATATAAGAATTAAAGACCTTTTAACATAATTTAGTGTCATGTATTTAACAAGAAACCAAAATTTATGATATTACAAGCCGAAACATATTTGTGTATGAGGAAGAATTAAAACAGATGTTTTCATTCTTACATCCCCCGCTTTGGAGACAATTATTTCGAAGGAATAATTGAATAAAAAAACTTTAACTTCTTTCTTCTTTCTTCAATAATTTCAATAATATTCTTTCTTCTTTCATAAATCATAACATATTTTCCATTAAGTTCATCAATTTCCTTTCATCAAATTTCCAATGTGTTGATAGGTGTCTTCAGTCTTGATCGTAGATATAATAAAATAATGATAATGATAATAATAATTCTATCTCCAAGCAAATCTTCTGTAAGATAGTATACTTCAGTCATATAAGACGATTTAATAAAAACGACCATATTAGGCCCAATACACGGTAATAATAATATCAATTAAGTAATGAATAATAATAATAATAATCGATCTGACCATCCCTCACCAATGGATTTGTCTTGAAATCTTGAGCCGGGAATTTTCCTTGTTGAATTTTGATTTTCATTCTAAATTTTGATTTTGATCTTGAATTTTCATTTTGATTCTTTTTGATTTCTTTTCATTCTTGAATTCCATTGTCAATTTCAATTATTTCAATTTGTGTTGTTTCCAGAGAATTTTTTTTTTGAGATTTTGTTCCGACTTACAATGAAAAGATCTTTAAATTTTGGTTTTATAAGAATTAAAGACCTTTTTAACATAATTTAGTGTCATGTATTTAACAAGAAACCAAAATTTATGATATTACAAGCCGAAACATATTTTGTGTATGAGGAAGAATTAAAACAGATGTTTTCATTCTTACAAATATATTCGAATTTTTTAAAAAATATAGTAAAAATACGCAGTTTCGTGAGGAATCGATGAGAATAAAATGAATTTCGACTTGGGAACACGAAGTTAAATCAATATGGGGAAAAAAAAAAAGGCAAAAAGTATTATTATGAAAAATCTAAAATGAAGCCATTTCAACACGAATTCTGTCGGAAGTATTGCTGGTAAAAAAAAAAAAATTCCTATTTCTTCCACTTCGTGTTCTGATTGGAGGCATGCACTGTACGATTCGTGATACCTTTTTTATCCGAGTTCATTAGGATATCCATCGTTACGTATTTACAAAAAAAAATATCCTGTGGAAAAGGACAAAAATGACTTCCTTTGAACGGAAAAAAAAAAAAGTTTTCTCATGTGAGGTCCGGAGGGAAAAAGGTGAAGTTAATAGCTCCCCTTGCACACCTTGTAAATCTCGTTCCTACACCCATAACGGCCTTTCATGGTAAAGTATTACAAAAGGCAAAAGGCAGAGATGAAGGGGGAGGTGTAAAGGGAACCCCCTGCCATCACTGTTGTGACGTTTGTCTCCATATTTACCGTGAAACGTCGGCACGTTTGGTCCGTTTCATAGTGGGGAGGAAGTTTTAGCTTTTTGGCTAGGAGGGACTCTTTCTTCGTTTCTCGGGCCCACCCTCGCAGTCGCATTTGTAACAAGTCGAGCGGACACTCGCACATCAAAAGGTGCCGACTCATTCCGACTGCTTCACACCCACCCTTCATTCAACTTCCACACCTACCCTCGAAACCCCCCAGCACGCCAGTGTCACTAATTTAGCCCCATTCGAAATTAACTACTAGGATTTGAAAAATATAATACTGACTTCACTTGATCCATAATAATTTTTCCTTTCCTGAAGAAACCAAACATGGAGGGATATCCTCATAGTCATGACTCATGAGGAGATATGACTATCCCGGCTATACCACTTCTGATATTGGCTCTCCCACTTCTGATATCTACTATCCCACTTCTGATATCGTTTATCCCACTTCTGATATCGGTTATCCACTTCTGATATGGGTTATCCCACTTCTGATATCGGCTATCGCATTTCTGATGTCGGCTATCCCACTTCTTATCACCGATCACACGTCTGATATCACCTATCCCACTTCTAATATAGGTTATCTCACATCTGATATTGACTGTCTCACTTCAGATATTGGCTACCCCACTTCTGATATAGCATATCCGACTTCTGATATCTGCTATCCCACTTCTGATATCGGCTATCCCACTTCTTATCGCCTATCCCACTTCTGATATCGGTTATCCCACTTCTGATATCGGCTATCCCACTTCTTATCACCTATCGCACGTTGATATCACCTATCCCACTTCTAATATAGGTTATCTCACATCTGATATTGACTGTCCCACTTCTGATATTGGCTACTTCACTTCCGATATTGCATATCCGTCGTCTGATATCTGCTATCCCACTTCTGATATCGGTTATCCCACTTCTTATCACCTATCCCACTTCTAATATAGGTTATCTCACATCTGATATTGGCTGTCCCACTACTGATATCGCATGTTCTACTTCTGATATCGGCTATTCCACTTCTGATATCGGCTATCCCACTTCTGATATCGGTTATCCCACTTCTTATCACCTATCCCACTTCTAATATAGGTTATCTCACATCTGATATTGGCTGTCCCACTACTGATATCGGCTATCCACTACTGATATTGGTTATCCCACTTCTGATATCGGTTATCCCACTTCTGATATCGGCTATCCCACTTCTTATCACCTATCCCACTTCTAATATCAGTTATCAAACTTCTCATTGAGAAAGTTTTTTTCATGTAAGTTCCCTGGAATGTATAGCAAAAGTACTGGATTTTTTCCATTTTTATGTTATTAAATTTCCGAAAAAATAAAGCACAAAAGACAATTAAGAGGATAATCAGCGTTAAAAAAGTCATAAAAAATCCTGAACTCAATTTACATGTTAATAGTGTTCTTTATGCCCTTGAAAATAAGAAATATCGAAGACAAAAAAACATACCTGACTAGGATGGCCGTGTTTTGCCTTAATGCCCTTAAGCAATTAACTCGATCCCTTCCATGACATATTTTGTTTTATAGCCATTCAACATTCAAGTTTCACCAGGAAGGTTAATTGGTCTTTATGTTCTTGCGGCGCCCGCTGATTGTGAATAATGTTTTCGCTTTTATTGGTTCTCAGAAATTTTTTTTTCTTTTTTAGTAATTGTTTAAAAAAAGGACGCCTGGATTGACTTAAAAATCTGAAGAGTTGAAGTGGAAGGGAGGAAAAGGGGTTGAAACAATGGAGATAGGGGTTGTTGTCAATGCTCTCTTAGGCTTTGGCAATTAGTGGTTATCTCGGTTGTAATGAGCCTCTAGCGTGCTCCAACATCTAATGAGAACCTCACACCACCAAGGAAACCTTCACCCCTTTCCCTCCCTTTGTAAAAAGGACATCAAATTACAACATCCTTCATACGTCACTACGTCAAATTAAAATGATAGCTAAGGTAATTTTGTTTCATATCGAAGAACAGATTTCAAAATGTAGATTTTTAGGCCATTAAGGCACCCTTTTTCTCAAGGTTAACTTGAGAATCGTCTTTTTAAGATCTTGAAGTGCTCCTTGAAATAAAAGGAAACCTTCAGATTTCCCAGATTTTCATAGGTTGAGGAGACTATGAAAAGAAGGCTAGCATTTGCTAATGATAACAAAATCCTCCATTTTTACTTACGACTTCGCCTAATTTATAGAGGAGAAAATTAATTGTTCGAGGGACGCCCTTTTTTACAAGTTTTAAAGTATCGACGACCAAGAAACCCAAAAAGGGGTGGCGGGAAAAAACCCGCCGTTTTTGAAATTTACGAGAGACACCCTTTTTTACGATGTTATGTAGTCTTCCAAGATAAATTGGCCGAGACGACCTCTTTTTACCGATGTTTTGGAGACTTTCCACGATAATTGACCAAGAAACACCGTTTTTTACGATGTTATGTAAGTCTTCCAAGATAAATAGGCCGAGAAACCTCTTTTTTACCGATGTTTGGAGACTTTCCACGATGAATTAACCAAGAAACACCCTTTTTTTACGATGTTATGTAAGTCTACCAAGATAAATTGGCCGAGAAACCTCTTTTTACCGATGTTTTGGAGACTTTCCACGATGAATTGACCAAGAACACCCTTTTTTACGATGTTATGTAAGTCTTCCAAGATGAATAGGCGAGAAACCTCTTTTTTACCGATGTTTTGGAGACTTTCCACGGTGAATTAACCAAGAAACACCCATTTTTACGATATGTAAGTCTTCCAAGATAAATTGGCCGAGAAACCTCTTTTTACCGATGTTTAGAGACTTTCCACGATGAATTAACCAAGAAACACCTTTTTTTACGATGTTATGTAAGTCTTCCAAGATAAATTAGCCGAGAAACCTCTTGTTACCGATGTTTTGGAGACTTTCCACGATGAATTAACCAAGAAACCCATTGTTATCGAGGTTTTTGAAGTTTCAATAATTAATCAACCTCTAGAGTTGGAAACGGGTGTTTCTAACGGGTGTTTGGTTGGATGTAGAAACACCCTTTTTGGAACACGAGTTTTCCACATCATTTTGACAAACAAAAACTCTTTTGGGCCATTTTCCATCACGTCAAACCCGACCGACACTTCAAACATTCCGAACGGCCGACCAAAAAGTTATCCAACATGTCAAGCATAACCGAGAACATCGGAATTTAAACCATGACATCATAGAACAGATGTAACATTAATAAAATCGATACGTTCCCAATAAAAATGACGAAGAAGCAATCTCGGAACGAAACAATCGTCAACGGAGAAGATGACTCTCACTTTCTACATCATGGATAAAATAAACCAAAACGTTTTTCAACAATGTCATCTAGCATTACAAACGAGATAGGTGTCATATAAGTGTATTATATTAAACAATAAACCTTTTTTCTCACTTTTAATATTCATAAAATTTAAAAAATTCAACAATGTGTGGTTTTAGGTAGATTCTTTTCTTCAAAATCTACCTATTGTAATGTACCAAGTAGTCGCAGATTCAAAAAATTTTCTATACGTTTTCGTTTCATACCTCCTGGACCCCAAAAACCATCCTCAGTTGAAAGTTTATATATATATATATATATATTAGCACGATAACTGGAGCAATTTTAATGTGAGGGTGACGATATCCGGTATTTAGAGCTTTATCTCAATAGCTCGGACGAGTCGTAATGGCTGAAATCGGACCGCGATTCACCTACTTTACTTAGGGCTTAAAAGACAAAATTGGCATTTTCTATTGAAATCCTAGTCCTTTTGCAAAAAAAAACTTTAAGACCACTGCGAGGGCGTGTAAAAAATTAATTAAAGCAGGTTTGGACGAGCCAGGCGCAAAATATTGAACTAGCTAAACTTTAAAAAAAATTTGAATTATACCGGGAAATTATTAAATATTTTATTAATAAAATTATCAGATGTTTTTCTAGGGGCTCGTGGCGCAATTTTTCTTATATCATCATTTTTATAACATAATTATATTTGTGTTTATACATACCTATTAATTTAATCATGAAAAGAAATTACCTTTAGTCCTGCTACCGCAGGGTCATTTTTTGTTATATCATCGTTGATTGATTGTTTAATTTTTAACGTTATTGTTATTGTTTTTTTTCCCCGTTATGTTTATATTTAATTTATGATGTTGAAAAATTTTTTTGCATGTATTTGTAAACTTTCCTTGAAAGCCCTCCTTTAAAGGACTCCTTTAGGTCAATAGCCTTGATAAGCCTCAGGAAAAAGGATGTTTCTTGGTCAATTCATCTTGGAAGACTTACATAACATCGTAAAAAGGGTGCTTCTCGGTCAATTCATCGTGGAAAGTCTCCAAAACATCGGTAAAAAGAGGTTTCTCGGCCAACTTATCTTGGAAGACTTACATAACATCGTAAAAAAGGGTGTTTCTTGGTCAATTCATCGTGGAGAAAACATCGGTAAAAAGAGGTTTCTCGGCCAATTTATTTGGTAGACTTACATAATCTTTAAAATGTGTTTTTTGGTCAATTTTTTGTCCCAATTTATCGTGGATCTTTTAGAATCCTCGATAAAAAGGGCCTCGTCAGTTCATCGTGAAGAACCTATAACAAAGTCGGAAAAAAGGGATTTTCATGGTTTTGTAAAAAATTTCTGGCCAATTTATCTAGGTAGACTTACATAATATCGTAAAAAGGGTGTTTCTTGGTCAATTCATCGTGAAAGTCTCCAAAAATTGTTTATTTTCCCAAAGAGCGAATGAAAAGGATATTTTTAGATCTAAAAAACCGCAAGAAACTTGCGAAAAAAAGGGGCCTAAGGTGTGTCTAAAAATGGTGTTTCTTGACCTTGAAGGGGCGGGGAAAACTGTGGAAAAAGGTGTTTTTTTGGAGATTGTTGGAGGGATATGAGGCTTTTTTTTTGAAAAGTAATACCTTTATGGTTTTTCGATCCTTCGTATGCGTTAGGATTTTTTAATTATAAAAAGATAGTAGGGAATATTACCGTTTCTTAGAACGATTAAGAAAGCTCGTAAGATTCACAGGAATAGGCGATAAAAATAAATTATTTTGATTTCATTTTTTTTCTGTTTTAAACTCATCCCTTTTTGATTAAAAAATGATAAAAACAGACATTTTCCCTTTTATGGGGCAATTAGAAGAAGAGTCGCCCCTCCGGAAATTTTCGAGGAGAGGGCCAAATGACCGTTTATACGAGATGGAAGAGTGAAATGGAAGATAGGAAGGAGAAAAAGAAGAGATCGTGGGGTTCTATGGCCCGTGGCTAGGAGGTAATTTTCGGGATGAGGCCCCTCTAATTAACCGGAACCGTGATTGCTCCACCGTTCGATCTGATGATGGCTACAGACGTAACAGGTAAGTTAGTGTCGGAATGTCGCCGAGCAGTCTGAATACCAATTCGTTCAAAACCCTTTTGTTACCTTTTCCACCGCAGACCAAATACAGAAATCCCTTTTTTTCTCTCCACATTAACCGTCCTCTCCCCTTCCGTTTTTCTTTAAAACAATGCCTCCTGGACACCTCTTTTTCAACAATAAATCTTCCTTTCGGTTTAATCATATGCAACACTTGTCCACAACTCTCCCCCAAACCTTTACTTTTTCAGCCTCTTTTGCATTTTCGTCTTCTCCTTTTTTTCATTAATTCAGGACTTTTAATCTGCATTATCTTGTTGGTTTAACATTATGCAAAATTTTGTATTTAATGATCTCCACCTGCAGATTTTCTTCTTTATTTTCAGGATATTACTTGTCCTACTTGAAAACCCGCTTAGATAAACTGAATTCATTAATGAAATTCAAACAAAGAATTGAAAGAAAAATATTTTTTCATCCTAACATTTGTAAGCATCACAGAAATTCTGCAAAAAAATTAAGGGGGTTCATACCTCCGGAATATTTTGTTTCAAAAACAAATGATCGCAGCACCTTCGCCCCTTTAGTTTCCTATATTTGAGCACTAAAAATCATCTTAAATTTTTTTCGAAAAGCTCGTTTTCGTTATTTTGGGAATACTAGACGGCATTGGAAGCAGTTTTTCCGAAAAAGTTTTTCTTTGGAAAATGGAAAACTTGATTATCGAATAAAACATTTTTTCCAAAAAACCGCTAGTCATTTTGTAAGTTTGAATCTCTTGATTCGGGGAAATCGGGAGAGAACGCAGAATTCATTGGGTTGCTAAAGGATTTTCAAGGTATCCTTAAGAATATTGTTGTTCGATAGTCTCCTTAACCAAAAGGACACCTTAAAGAAGGACTGCTTTACTTCAAGGCTTGATCTGAAGGAATGCTTGATGTAGGACAGAAGCTGTCTTGGTAAAAGGAGGGAAAGCAGAAGGATTTTCATTTAGAGGAATACTTTACTCCAAGAGAGGCTCAAACGCTCAAACGTCCTCAAAGGATGTTTAAGGAAACCTTGAGAATATCCTTGTGATCAGGATGAGTTAAACCCTTCTCTAATTTCTCAAAAGTTGTATCGGATCCTTTGGCAATAGGGTAAAAAAACTTCTACTTTCTTTAAATTTCACAAAAGAGCCCCTTGTATATCTTTATTAGAGGTCCCGAAGCGGTCGTTTGGTAACTTTTGGCGTTCTTTTTCTCCCCCCCCCCCCCCCCTCCTGACCGTAACCCCGAGACAACTTCGTAGTCTATGCAAATCTCTTTATTCAATTTGAGAGTTTTGCATTTCATTAGCGGGGTTTTTGTTGGGGATAGAACTTTTCTGGGTCATCATAATTAGCCTCTCGCTCATTTTTCTTCCTTTACCGTGTTTTTTTCAACGTTCGATCTGCAGAATTCAATAAAAAGAACGTCGACGCAGTCGATTATCATAAAGCAAACATTCAAAGCATCATATGATAATAAGAGAGTTGTGTGCAAATAAGTCTTTCCTCTCCCTCCGTATGAATATTGAATTAGAAAGCACATTTCCGTGCAGTTATGTCGCATGTTATACCAAATCGATATTAGTATGGAAATTGCATTGTTTTTAATATAACATTTTTTTATTTCACATTTACCTACCTGGATTTTAATTTTATTGAAGTACACTTCGGAATTTTATGGTGATATAGGAATAAAAGTAATGTTGTAATAAAAATAACGGCAGAAAGAATATTTTTAAGCGATGTTTCCGCGGAATAATTAAAATATTCTGTCTTAAGGGCCATCGTAACGCCCGAGCGTTTTGTTTAAAAAACAAGAGATCGCAGCACTTTCGCTCCTAAAATTACTTTCCTATATTTGAGCACTAAAAATTGTCGGAAAATTTTTATGAATGCTAGTTCTCGTCAGTTTGGGAATGTCTATACGGTATTGGGAGCAGTTTTTCCGAAAAAGTTTTCCTTTGGAAAATGGAAAACTTACTTTTTGAGTAAAAAATTTTTTACAAAAAACCGATAGGCATTTTGAAGATTTTGACGAGTTTTTTTCAAAACATATTATATGGTAAGAAAATCCGATGAATAGTCTCGTCGTAATCCTTTTACGAAGATTTGGAGGAAAATGTCGAGAGTGAAAGAAACTACATATCTCCGGGTACGAAGGGCGAACTCGACATCGGACAATTTTTTTTTTTTTTTCATTTTCAGATTCTAGACCTTTTGAAGAATACACTCATGTAATTTTACAATCGCAGAATCAATAATTCGCTCCCGAGATGATTTTCAATTTTTAGGAGGAAAAATCATGAAAATCTGATTCAAATGGGTTTTTTTTTTTGGTAAAAAAATCGAGGAAAACTTCTAAAAAAGCGGTAAAAATTGGTTTAAAAAAACAGGTAGGTACTTCTAAAAATTAATTTGATTCAACCTTTATACTATACTGTGACCAGTTTGGCCATTTTAAATTACAGTCGGAAATAGGTTTTTCCCTATGGTTTAAATGCTTCTAAAAATGTAAATTTTTTCGAAAATTAATTAAGTTTTACCCTTTCACTAGGGAATAATAGTTAAAGGGGGTGTCGTTAATTCCTTTAATCAAAAATTAGTCGGCGGCCCTTTCCAGTGATCCATCTATCAACCCTCTTTGTCTGTTTGCTTACAAAGGGAGAGAAAACCTTATCCAAGGGCGTAAATGTATTGACACACTGACTCATAATGTATAACGGTAAGCTTGTTTAATGAAAATAAATATTCTGGGGGCGCCTTTTATGAAACTTATACTTAAGCCCGTATTTCCTCCTGCTTTATTGGCTTTCATAAGTAAACATCTTAAGATGGGGTTTTTTTGTTTCAACTTAAAAGAATTTAAGCTAAAATTTGTATCTCTTAATAATCTTGAATAAAGGGCGCTGATTGAATTCGGCATACCCTAAAATTTTCTCCATTTATTCCAATAATAACGAAAAGCGAAAGTGAATTTCCCCCCGCCTTTCTATAAAACCTGACTTTAATTAATGCAGACTTCGCCGTATTACATCCGTGAATTACTGGCCTCCTAGTAATTCTAAACGGTGCTGACTCGTTATTTTCAATAGGAACTCCACGGCGAAAAGGATAAAGGGAGAAGAAGAAAAGGGCCACGGAGGGTGCGGAGGCGGGGCTGAAACGAGCGGATTTTTGAATAGAATAAAGAACGTACCGTACTTGAAACACGATCATTAATTCGGATAAATGTGAAATTGAGAGGATTTTCGGATTTCCCCTCAATTATTTTTTAATAAAATTAAATTAAGCTTTTCATACACTATAAATTATTTATCACTACTTATAGCACTCCATCGCTCATTGACAATCGCATAAAACTGTTAAAGACATCTGGAAAAACAATCCAGTACAAAAACCAATTTCTAATATTACATATCTTTTGAAGAGACAAATTAGAAGGGTTTCAAAAATTTTTTTAGACGAAAATAGGTTTGTTTTGTTGTTGGGGGGCTTTAAAAAAGTCTCAGGTAGACCCTATGACAGAGGTTTCCAAAGTTTGGTTTGTGAGGGTGCTTTGAGCCAGGGGATGTGAAGAAAGAATGTGTCCTGATTATAGCACAAACACTGGCCAGATTATAGTAAAGAATATGGCCAGATTATAGCACAAACACTGGCCAGATTATAGGAAAGACTATGGCCAGATATAGCACAAACACTGGCCAGATTATAGTAAAGAATATCCCCAGATTATAGCACAAACACTGGCCAGATTATAGTAAAGACTATGGCCAGATTATAGCACAAACACTGGCCAGATTATAGTAAAGAATATGGCCAGATTATAGCACAAACACTGGCCAGATTATAGTAAAGAATATGTCCTGATTATAGCACAAACACTGGCCAGATTATAGTAAGAATCTGGCCATATTCTTTACTATAATCTGGTCAGATTATAGCTCAACACTGGCCAGATTATAGTTAAGACTATGGCCTGATTTTATCACAAACACTGGCCAGATTATAGCAAAAGAGGTAGCCAGAGTACAACACGGACAATGACCAGATTATAGCGTCGATAAAAATCATAAGAAACAAAAGAAAAGTGTATTTTGTAAAAAATTTGGTACTTCCTTTTTGAGGAACATTTAAAAATATGTCCTTTTTTGGTTGATTTTTGATGCTATTACCAACACCATCAAAAATTTGTCCTATGTTCATAATTTTGAGCCACATTTTGGAGGTTTTTACAGTTTGGTTTTACAGTAGGTTTTTACAGGTTTTTTAAGTACTTTAACAATTCCATGATTCCGTGCTAGAATTTGGACTTTTCATCAAAATTTTGGCAAGCGGAGAAGAATTATGGATTTTTAGTCCAAATTTTGGTACGAAGGTAATTTTTTTCTACCCAAAAACTATTGAATAGTAGTTTGAATTTTCAGCCAGATTTTGGGTTTTCTTTTTTTATATAAAAATCATGGATTTTCATGATACTGTCTTTTCACTACTTAAGAGAGAACACCGTTCAACATAACGCATTTCACCCTAAAGAACATGAAAAATCTGTATTTCGACATAAAAAAATCTGTAGTTCACCATAATGCGTTTCGACATAATGCAATTGAACAATAAGCTCTCAAAAGTTCAAAAATTTTGAGCACAATGCAATTTGCCACGACTTATTCAAAAAGTGCAATCACCATAATGCTTCTCACCATGAAATCCTCTTTTTAAACTTTTTTGTTCGCCATAAAACTGTTTTGTACCACAAGGGGGGTAATTTTTTTTCTAGCGAGGATGTGCGAATTGCATTATGGTGAACTGTCTAGGTTTTTTGTATTTTCGCCATAATCGCGTTTTAAACGGCGAAAATAGCTCTTTGGCTGTCCCTAGTTTATGGTGAGATGTATTATGCCTAAACGACAAAAACAGTTTTATTGCGAAACGACAAGTTTTTTAAAATAAAGCTTCCTTTACGTTCTACTGCATTATGTTGAAACGAGTATTAAATATCTCCTTATGATGAGATGTATTATGGTGCATTATGGTGAACGTTTTCGAATATTTCTTTATGATGAGTTGCAGATTTGCGTTTTGATTCTGCTTTTTATGGTCAAATGCATTATGTCGAACCGCATTATGTCGACACGTATATGCTTAGGTAGGTATTTCAATTTTTCTAGAGAATGGAGACTTATGGAATTACTACTCTTCCTTCTTTAGGTCAACAAAAACAATTTTCATACTCAATTTTCTCCGTAAAAGAAATTTAATTTTTAAAAATTCCGTGTGTGTAACAGGTCAAATATGATGTTTAGCGTCAAATGGTAGTTTCCCCTGATTTATAATGAATGTGTGTTAACGTTTCGGTTAAATATAGGGTGGAATTAATAATTTGAAATCGATTCTCATAACTGCGGCCTACCAAGAAACCCTTTCAAATATTAAACAGTCAATCCGATTCTCCAAACCCTTGATTTGTTCCTTTGTAATTTCCCCTTTATTATCGTCGAAAAAAAAAAAAAAAAATCTTTTAAAACTGAAGGGATGAAGGAAAAAAATAGTTGACACATTTACTATATAACGTGGGTTGTATTTGACACCTTCACTTTGTTTTTCTATTTACACGTCAAAAACAGAAGTTTCGATTTTTTTTCTTCTCTCTCGTCCTTTTAGAGGTTTTGTCCATTTAGCGGTCTTTGTCCCGAGGGGCTCAAGGAGACAATTGCACAAAGAAGGATAATTCCATATGGGCAAAACGTGGGGGGAGTTTCGACTCCATCAATCCGAAAGGGAAGACGTAAAAACTCCCTGGTCAAAGGCATCTTAAATTAAACCACCTTAACAAGGTAGAAGCTATCTTCGTTTTTTTTTCTTCCCCATCCCCATTTCCTTTTCTAAACAAAATCCGGACGAGATTGAGACGCTCCGGATCTGTAACAGTTCAATCCTCTTTACGGGAGGATAATCCTTAAAATAAATTAGAAAATGTTTGAAGTTTTCGTAAATTCTCATCTCAAGATTGTGTTGTAAACGTCAGGGAAATTAAATTCCTTTCATAAAAATAAAACGAGTTTTCTTTATTGGGAAGATATTTTTGGATGAGAAGTCTTTGTTTTTTTAAAAAGCCAAAATCGTCCAAAAAAAGGGGCCACAATGGAACAAAAGAGGTAAAAATAAAGTCAAAAAATATATTATAGCGTCTAACAGAGTTATTTGATTAGGAGGACCAGATAGTGATGGGTTATTTCCATCCGAAATACATTAGGATCTTTTGAGACGGAGGAAATGAATAATGTATGAAACGGGGAGACAAGGGCGGCGGAGGGCGAGGTGGAAGCCGAAAAGGGCCGGGGGGAACCCGGGGGCTTTTCATTGATGCGCCTCCGGATAAAATTCAATCGAGAGATGGATCACTCAAAATTGAAATGTCACCACTCACCCTCATGACAAAGAAAAGAGAGAATGGGAACCTGTGGAACCACCGTGTTTTATTATGAACCTAAAATGA
Source organism: Orius insidiosus (assembly GCA_014119065.1). Lineage (NCBI taxonomy): Eukaryota > Metazoa > Arthropoda > Insecta > Hemiptera > Anthocoridae > Orius > Orius insidiosus. Next base: position 92,213 of record JACGAQ010000149.1, read on the forward strand.
GAACAAAAAAATCCCATTTCCCCAAAAAAAGACCTTAAAAAAACTTGATTACATTTTAAAATTCATATTTTAATTCATCTTTTAACTAATGCAATTTTTTTTCTCATCTTCCACAGAAAATATAATTTAAAAAACAAATTTTCTGATTTTTCCTCGTTTTTTGACAAAAAACATCATTTTCTTTAGTTTTTCATGGTTATATTGGAAAAAACATATTTTTCAATAATTATTTTCCCCAATTTTTTTGGAAAAAAACCGAGTGTAACGTCGACATAATGCGGTGCGCCATAATGCATTTGACCATAAAATAGCAGAAATCAAAAAGCAAATCTGCAACTCAACATAAAGAAATTAGTCGAAAACGTTCACCATAATGCATTTCAACATAATACATCTCACCATAAAGAAGAGATTATTGAACATAACGCAATAGAACATAAAGGAAACTTTCATTTTATTCAACTTGTCGTTTCGCCATAAAACTGTTTCTGTCGTTTGGGCATAATACATCTCACCATAAACTAGGGACAGCCAAAGAGCTATTTTTGCCGTTTAAAACGCGATTATGGCGAAACGAGAAAAACCTTAAAACTAGACAGTTCACCATAATGCAATAAAATTATCGTGTCGACATAGTGCGGTTCGCTATAATGCATTTGAACATAATACTTCTCACCATAAAGAAGAGATTTAACACGTGTCGAACATAACGCAGTAGAACATAAAGGAAACTTTCATTTTTAACAACTTGTCTTTCACCATAAAACTGTTTTTGTCGTTTGGGCATAATACATCTCACCATAAATATAAGAAACGCGATTATGGCGAAACGACAAAAACCTTAAAACTTGACAGTTCACCATAAAGCAATTCGCACATCCTCGCCAGAGGGAAAAAAATAAATGTGTCATAAAACGAGCTGATCCCATTGGCTGCCTGCTTGCTTTTCCTGGTTTATGGCGTGATGCTTTATGCTGAATTGCATTCAACCTGTCAAGTTTTAATGTTTCTGTCGTTTCGCCATAATCTCGTTTTAAATGGCGAAAATAGCTGTCCCTAGTTTATGGTGAGATGCATTATGCCCAAACGACAGAAACATGGCGAAACAACGTTTAAAAAATAATTTTTTTGTTTTTCACCTGTTAGAAAAAATCATTTTCTCCGATATAGGAGTTTTTTTGTTTTGTTTTTTGACTGGGGAACCCAGAGTTTTTATTTTTTGAAGTAATATTGACAAGAGATGACTTATTTTAAAATCTTGTATTTAAAAAGAGAATATAAATTGAAGTTAATCTTGATAAGTTAAGTCGACAAGGTATCTTGAGGGACAAAATGTGAAGGCTTAAAATCCCAAAAAGTGGCCCGAGTTAATTATTACCTACAGAACGAGTAGTTGATAATCTGCTTAATCCTACGTTGTTTCAGGGATGAACTGATATCAGACAAGTTTAAATCTGGTTTTTATTAAAAAAAAAAAAGTTCTTTATACATCTCTGTATGTCCGGAGGAGGGCCGGTATCTCTTCGGAAGTATCGAATAATTCAGGGGGCCCGCGATATGGTAGACGGGAGGAGCAACGCCTACTTGTGAGTAATTAACATAATCTGTTGATTCACTCTTGAGATCGGGCTCTGAAGGGATGCGAGATTTTATCTTTTTCCTTCCATCCTTCGAGCTCCATTTGATCTTATTAACTGGTCCGATACCCTCCTCCGATATGCATATGTATACAGGTCCGACCTCAGTGGGAGTTTGAAATTGTCCGTAATTGCCCCCTACCTTCCCGCCCGCTCGTTCTACAGGAGTTTCTTACAAAAGGAAAAGCCTCCGGGCGACAACGAATTTAGACTTTTTTACAGAAGCACGACTTTAGTAAGGAATAATTAAGTAAACAGTTTTCCCCTAAGGGAACATTCTAAGACACGAGTTATACCAAACGTAAATTGTATACCTTTTTGATCAAAAACACAATATCCATTGAATTATTGGATGCCTATCAATATTAAGCCTTTAGGTATCTCTCATTTTTGTTAAAACACGAAAATAAAATTTTAAGGCGCTAAATTTTCTGGGCCAAAAATAAGTAAAGTTCTTTAAAAAAAAAATATCGAAAACGGGGTTTTAGCCCAGGACCTCTCCATTGCTGTTTTTTGAGAAGAATTCAAGATTTATCAAAAAGAAAGAGAAAAAAAATCTCACATACTGGGAATCGACCCAGGACCTCTTTATTGCTTTGTTTATAGAGAAGGATTCAAGATTTATCAAAAGAGAAAAAGAAAAAAAACCCTCCGGGTCTTGAAGACCCTTCCCCAAAAACCCGTCGTGGAGGGTGTCACAATAACTTCTTTAAGGAAGTTAAAAGAAAAAGAAAAAAAAAATCTCACCTACTTGGGATTTGAACCGAGGACCTCTCAATTGCATGTTTTTAGAGAAGGATTCAAGATTTCAAAAAGAGAAGAAAAAAAAAATCTTGCCTACTTGGGTTTGAACCGAGGACCTCTCAATTGCATGTTTTAGAGAAGAATTCAAGATTTATCAAAAAGAGAAAAAAATTTCACCTACTGGGCTTGAACCCGGGACCTCTCAATTGCTACGTTTTTAGAGAAAAATTCAAGATTATCAAAATGAAAGGGGGGGGGGAGAGAGAGAGAGAGAAGACTGAGGGGACATAAAATCTAAGACTCTGAAAATTTTGGCTGGACAAAATCATCATTGGACAGCTTGGGAACGTCCGCAGAAGTGAGCCATGGTGCCACAGCAACATAATTGCCAGTTGGATCGCCCTGCGCGATAGCATCTGAGCAAAATGGCCTGAACGAAATCGGAAATCTTGGCGAAGCAACCTGCTTGTTGGGTGAAGACTGGGGGGACATAAAATCTAAGACTCTGAAAAGTGTGAGCAGGTGGGCAAAACCATCATTGGACTGCTTGGGAACATCCGCAGAACCAAGGAGCCACAGCAACTTCAATGCCAGTTGGATCGCCCTGCGCGATAGCATCTGAGCAAAATGGCCTGAACGATTTCGGAAATCTTAGCGAAGCAACCTGCTGGTGAAGACTGAGGGGACATAAATCTAAGACTCTGAAAATTGTGGCTGGCAAAACCATCATTGGACAGCCTGGGAACGTCCGCAGACGTGAGCCAAGGAGCACAGCAACTTCAATGCCAGTACGAGAAATGCCGTGCGCTGTAAAATAAAATACGATTTCTAATTAGTTGCATAGCGAGATTCAGGGAAGTAAAATGTGTTTGTTTAGGTGATGAAAAAGTTTAAAGGGAGACTAGTGGTTGTTTTCTCGGACAAAAGTGGTTTCCTTTGATCCTGAGGTAATTGTGAGAGACGTCCGAGTAAAAAAGTCCCAGCGAATGCTTTATAAATATTTTCTTAATATCAATTCCGCCTTGAGTGTCACTTCTGCTACAAGAAAACACGTGTAAAACCCGAATTGAAAGGGGTGCCCTTTTTTCCCCCCATTCTTTCTTCTGGAGATAAGAGTGGGTGAGATTGAAACCTCAGGGACAACGGTGGACCATTGAGGGAAATACGGATCTGGGAAAAGGGAGGACTTTAATAATAGAAGTGACAAAAAAACGTAGGGAGGAGAAAAAATTCTCAACGGTTCTAGTACCAATTAGTAGTAGGATTGGTTTTTTCTCCTTCGACTCTTTTAATATAAAAAATTCCATGGACATTTTATATTTTTTAAAAAGGTTGTTAAATATCTTCTCGTAAAAGATTTCTCAGGATGAATTTAAGCGCGGAATGACAGACATGAAAGCATCTCGACGCCTTGTCACGCCTTCTAACGCTTAACAACTTAAAATATTCGGAAAATGAATTTTTTTAATAGAAAAAAAAAGTGCTAAGAACAAATAAGCTTATGTGTCGTGGAGTCAAAGTGAACTACTTTCACCACTTCCAACTGATAGATTAACCTTTTCTCGGTGCAAATTTATTGTGATCGCAACTAAAAAACCGTTTGATCGGAATATAGTGGTCTTTTGAGAGCGGAGGTATAAGTATAACGGTACGGTTTATTTTTTTAATTATCTATATAGGAGTCGGTGTCTATTGGAGGCGTGGTTTGTATGCAAAAGAGGCCCCCGTGGACAGCTCAGAAGCAGAAAATGGCCAAAGGGCCCAAGTTCCGCCTACTTCTGGTAAGGCGATCTCTCCGTACTCACGCACAGAAAAGACGCTACTCTTATTCACCCACTTTCTCCTCCGTACCTTTCCAATTTTACCGCTACGCGATGACGATCTATCGATATAGAGATAGCTCTATTTTTCTTTTTTTTAGTTACTCTATCTATTTGCTCATAGGCATCACTTCAAAGCTTACACGATCATGTTTGTCTCTGACTTAAGAGAGGAAAAAAAGAGGGAGTCTTGAAGAGGCTCAACAAAGAAGAGGATAGGATAGAACAAGGTAAACAATCAGGATATATCAGATAGATTTCGGAGTAAAAGAACAAATTTTAAACATTTTTAAGCCAAGAACCTTCTCAAAAATTCAACTTATTAAGAAAAAACCCGTCGGACTGGGATTCGAACTCAGATCCTTACTCACTGATCTGTCGGATTAATAATTGAGAGGATCGGGTTCAAATCCTCGTAAGTGGGACTTTTGCTGCTAAATAAATCTTGAATATTACGCTAGAAGATATGAGGCGCTCCGGGTACGAAGGCGAACTCAACACCGGACAAATTTTTTTTTTTTCATTTTCAGATTCTAGACTTCTTGGTGAATACACCCATATAATTTTTATGTTGAGTTCGCCCTTTTTTCCCCTTTAAATACGTAAAAACCGATATGCGGCAAAGCTCTAACTGCGATATCCGAGCGGGTACGAAGGGCGAACTCCACATCCTAGTCCACAACCCCCACTCCTTTTCCCATTCCAGGGCATGACTTTTCTGTTGAGTTCGCCCGTAACATAAAACTTTAAAATGCGAATATCTCGAAACTACGTTTTGTTGAGTTCGCCCTTCGTACCCGGAGCGCCTCAATGTATAGCTTATTTTTTTACGTCGTATATTTAGGAGATTCTGGGTTCAAATACCAGTAGGTGAGATGTTTTTTCTCTCTTTTTGATAGTTAATCTTGAAAATTCTTTCTAAAAGCATTACAATTGAGAGGTCCTGGGTTCGATTCCCTTCAGTACCACATACTTTGGATGCTATTTTGGGGAACCTTCCTCCATGAAACCTACTGACAAAAGAGAATCTTTAACTTTACCACCCATAATTTAAAAGGTAAAAAAATTGAAATAAATCCATTAGTTTTTAGTGTAAGCAACTTATCCAACGATATGAAAGTCCAAACTACGTTTGTCATTGTCGAGCAGCATAGAGTTTAGTAATGAAGAATGATTACAATAGAAGAACGTCATTTCCTAAGATAAAATAAACATTAAAAAAATAAATATTTTTATCTCAAACCTCATTTATTTCTCCGAACTTACATTTACTTATCTGAATCCGTTATAACAGCGATACACAGGTAAAAATGAAAAATTTTTTGTCCCATAAAAGACAAAAGGATATGGAGAATCCTGAGGACTCTCCCTTAGTTTGCATTTGGATCGCGAGATAATGTTGTATAAATAATTTGTGCCTGGAAACGATCACGATATAGGTCGAGACCCGGGAGCGTTGTGCATTTACGAATTTAACATCGACGAAATCTCGGGCGGCGATGCCCTTGAGGAAGAATAGTTTCGTTCCGAATTAAACCGGATATGTATCTATGCCGAATTGCGATCTCCCGACAATTTTACTAGGAACAGGGAAGGAAACCTTATTATACATTAGTGACGGATTGTTGTGGCAACAATGTCACACAGGTGGAGGAGAGGAAATTCGGTGTAAATAAAGTTTCTATTATGTTCGGACAATGGTCTTGTTTGTAGCTTTGACCCTCCCAATACTTTCGGACCACAATGGTCAAACGATTTTTCAAGAATAGGTAGATGCTATCGAGAAAGGAAGGAGAAAAAAAAAGAATGAAAGAGCTCACCTGCCGGGAAAACCAGGTACACCTTTCTTGAGGTTATATTCAATCTATTGGAAAATTGTTTATTAGACTCATTGTAGACACGCGAAAACTGTTTCTGATTGAAATTTAAATGAAGTTCTCCCCGTTTTCCCTCAGGAAAACTAAAACATCGTACTTTAACCCGGAAAAATCAATATTACGATTTTAATATAAGAACAAATCTATTGCATCCAGCTGATTCTTTTATCTATCTTAGATTTGATGCCAAAATTTTATCTTTCTTAATTTATAGGCGCTTTTAAAGAAACATGTTTTCTGGCTAATAGTCGAGGAAAAATATGGAAAATCCTGTATAAATGGGGCTTGTTTGTCAAAAAACGGGGAAAACTCCTGAAAACCTGAGAAAAGGGGGTTTGTCAAAATTCTGAAAGTACTGTAAAAATGGGATTTTGAAGTAAAAAAATCTAGGAAAATTCCTCAAACTCCGAATACAGTTAAAAATGGGGTTTGTTTGTCGAAAAAAAGGGGAAAACTAGTGGCAATCCTGTAAAAATGGGGTTTTGTGGTCAAAAAGCAGAGGGAACTCACAAAAATTTGTAAAAAAAAACCGAGGTCAACTAAAAAAAACCCTGAAAAAGGGGTATCTTGTTGACAATATTGTAAAAATGGGATTTTCAAAAACCGAAAAAACTCGTAAATCCGGGAAAAATGGGACTTTTGGTTGATAAATCCATGAAAAACTCCTGAAAATTCTGGAAAATTTGGGTTCTTTGTCTAAAAGCCCAGGAAATTCCAGTAAAAAATGGGGTTCCTTTATCAAAAACGAGGAAGTCTTCTGAAAATACTGTAACAGTTTTGTTTTTTCGTCAAAAAGCCGACAAAACTCCTGAAATCCTTTAAAAATTTGTTTTTTTTTTTTTTGTGCAAAAGCAGGGAAAACTACAGAAAATCAGTAAAAATTAAGTTTCTTCGTCAAAAAGCAAAATTTTACTTGCTTTTAAGGATTTTCCCTCGGCTTTTGGGCAAAGAAACCCCATTTTTTCAGGAATGTAGGTAGTTTCCTTTTAGAGAAATAATCAAAATTTTTTCCCGATTTTCAGGATGCTTTTCTCGGTTTACATAATGAAGAATTTCTTAGGAATCCTAAAAAATCTCCCAACTTTCTCAGACTTAAAGGCAGTTAGGCAGGTCCTCAGGAAGCCACCAAAGAGAGCTTTTAAAACGGGATTGTGGGCATTGTGCTGAAAGTACTAATCTGGAGTTAGCTACTTCCTTAAAGAGTAGGAATACAGGAGGGGGAAGTATAAAGGAGGGGAAGTAGAACGGAGGGGAGGTATAAATGATGGAGAGGTATTATGATGGTTAAGTATTAAGGAGGTTAAATTGTGATGGGAGGAAATTTTTTTTTAAATTTGCTTTTTTTCCGAAAAATTTTCCAATTTTTTTCAAGGTAGAAATAATGGGAATTTTGCTCAAGGGAGGTAACGGGTAGAAGTACGAAATTTTTCCCTACTAAAATAATAATTAATGTAAAAAATTATGATTTTTTTTCACCAAAAATTCTTAAAAATATAAGGAGTAATGGCGAAAATTTGGTAAAAATCGACCAACGGCCGCACGAATTTTTTAAAATTTTAAACAGACATCTCAGCCATTTTTTCGAAATTCAAAAAGCCCTCGTTACATTCTTGTTCACCGGCTAAAGAAAATTTGGTGAAAATCGGATGAAAACTGTGGCCGCGAAAAGTTCCGGAAAAATGTACGGCCGGCCGGCACCACAGACAAAGTTGAGATCGGTATAATCCATATTCGAATTGACCCTCCTGGAAGACCCTTCCCTAAAAACCCGACATGGAGGGTATCACAATAACTTCTTTAAGGAAGTTAGGGTTGTCATTGTTTAGCCCTCGTTTTTATTTCCGCTTCGTCGATACGATCTCCCCGTTAGATTTTTAACGCTTCTTATTTAGACAGATTTTTATCTTTATTTAAGGTAATAATTATTATTGTCGAGTTTAATCTTGATCTTTTTTAATAAAACAACACGAGTTGTAAAAAAATATAATTGAACCATTGTTAAAAGTTATTAAAAGCATTTTTTTTTCGCTTATTTAAAATTATTTAATCTTCTGATAAATTAAACATGTTGTGTTTATCCACATCTCCCTTTTTCCATTTTGAACCCTCTTAGTGGACTTTTTCTACCGGGGGCTTCGAGTTAGCGAAAGTAAAACAAACAAGGGTTGAGTATGCATTATGAGTGCGGAGATCCCCTCTCATGTTTGCCCGTGCATCCTTTTAAAAATTATGATTCATCGTATTACAACACGTGTACCTTATGTCAGGGGAAGGTTTATTTAGTTTAAAATTTTTTTAGTTTACACGATAAGATTTTTGAAGGAAATTAAATTAAATTTTCGGGTTTCAGAACGCCGGATGTTTTACATCAGTCCCAATTCAAATGTCCCACTCTTTCCTGCCCGTATGTCTCCATCTAAATTGAAACTATAAATTTAACTATTTATACTTCCATGATAAAATTTCATTTAGAAACTGAAATGTTTGTTTAAATCCGCTCAGGCGGAATTTTATGTCACCTCAAGATCCTCCCCTTTTTGGTGTCCTTTTTAACTTTTCTCTCCTCCTGAGATTTATTTTGTTAGGAAAAGCTTTTATCACCCTCCAGTTTTTGCGTTTGTCAGCCGGCTTATCGCTCCGAGACAGTTCGGGCTTGAGAAGAGCCTCTCCGACAACGAAAGGACTTGACGTCTCTAAAAAGTGATAAGAAAATTTTTTTTTGCAGTGATTTTACAGAATCTAATAACTCTGTACAAACTGGGTCGTGTAATCTGCATATCTTTCTGTTCTGAGATCGTTTGCATATTACGGCATCCGAGGTCAACTAACTCAATTGATTCCCACACGATATTTTTTTTAACGAAGAGATTCTTCTTTTACACTAATCACCTGACATGTGACACGGGGACCTTTTAGCGGTTTTGAGATAAGTTCATGGATGTCAATCTTGGATTAGAGGGGCGATATCAATCAGAGTACACCTGGGAAGCAGCTGATCCTTTTCGGTATTCAACCTCGGGCGAGCGGAGCGAATTTTCGGCCCTTCTTCTTTAGTCCTTCTTATCCTCAAATCGGCCCGATTTCCACGGACGTCACTATCGGTGAAGAATCTTCAAGCAGATGCCTCGGTATCTTTTGGATCTTTTCAAATTCTTTGTGGTGACAACCTAAAACACCATTTTCCCCTTTTTTCTTCAAGGTGTGAACTTTTTCAATGGTAAAAGTTTAAAAATTCTTGTAAAATCTTGAATAAAAATGATGTTTTTTACTTTTCCTGCTTATTATCCCAAAAAACTAATTTTACCGGATTTTTAGGTGTTTCCAGTATGTCAGATTTTCGGGTGTTTATCCTATGCTTTTTAAACGTTTTTACTGCTATTTTAGCAAAGAAAAGTGAGGTCAAAATGGCCCTTTTTCCGGATTTTCGGACTTTTTTTTCTCCCAGTGGAGTTAAGTGCTAAGAAATCCATTTTTAACTTCAATAAAGAAGTTATTGTGATACCCTCGACGTTGAGTTTTTGGGGAAAATAGAATAATCAAATCGAATACATATGATCTTGACCGATCTCAACTTTGTCTGTGGTGCCGGCCGGCCGTACATTTTTCCGGAACACTTCGCGGACACAGTTTTCATCCGATTTTCACCAAATTTTCTTCAGCGGGCGATTTTTGAATTTCGAAAAAATGGCGAGATATCTGTTTGAAATTTAAAAAATTCGCTGCAACCGTTGGTCCGATTTTTACCAAATTTTCCAATTACTCCTTATATTTTTTACGAATTTTGGTGTAAAAAAAAGTTATCATTTTTTTATTATTATCATTTTAGTAGGAGAAATTTCATACTTCCACGCGTTACGAGAGGGACCTCCCTTGGGCAAAAATCCCATTATTTCTACCTTGATACTTTGAAAAAAAAAATTGAAAATATTTCGAAAAAAAGTTGAAAAATTTTTCGAAAAAAAACCTTAGAAAATTTTTGGTCTCCTTCTTAAGGATTTCTGATGGTCTTTGGGTTTTTCGGAAATAAAATGGTCTTTTTAAGGGTTTTCAGGGAATAAAAATGGTCTCTTTTAAGGGATTTCTGATGGTCTTTGGGTTTTTCGGAAATAAAATGGTCTTTTTAGGGTTTTCAGGGAATAAAAATGGTCTTTTAAGGGATTTTGATGGTCTTTGGGTTTTCGGAAATAAAATGGTCTTTTTTAGGGTTTTCAGGGAATAAAAATGGTCTCTTTTTAAGGGATGGTCTTTGGGTTTTTCGGAAATAAAATGGTCTTTTTTAGGGTTTTAGGGAATAAAATGGTCTTTTTAAGGTTTGGAAATAAAATGGTCTTTTTAAGGGTTTTCAGGGAATAAAATGGTCTTTTTAAGGGTTTTGATGGTTTTGGAAATAAAATGGTCTTTTTAAGGGTTTTGGAAAAAATGGTCTTTTTAAGTTTTGGAAAAAATGGTCTTTTTAAGGGTTAAAAATGGTCTTTTTAAGGGTTTCAGGGAATAAAAATGGTCTCCTTCTTACGGGATTTCTGATGGTCTTTGGTTTTTCGAAAAAAAAACCTTAGAAAATTTTTGAAAAAAATTCTGCTATACTTTCCTCCTTATACTTCCCCCTCCGTTATACTTTCCCTCCCTTATACTTCCCACTCCGTTACTTCCCTCCTTTACTTCCCTCCGTTATACTTCCCCCTCCTATATTTTCACTTCTCTTTGGAAGTTTTCGTTGGAAGCTCTTCAAAGTACTTTTTACCTCCCAAAGACAACTGAGGTTTATTGTGCCATTTATCTTATTTTTTATGAACGTGCTAAAATGGACTACCCTGTATATCCCGAAGGGGTCGAGAAAAGCTTAAAAGAAGAAAATTACCCTTTCTTATTGTTTCCTTTAAAAACAGTCGACGAAGGAAATTGACAAATTTGCATTGAAACTCCTTTTTTCAGGGGATCAAATTTAAAAATCCCCTTCGTCTCCCCAACTGTTTTAATCGAATTTCAAACTATTCCATTTTAAAATGTAACGGGAGTATGAAATATGTAGACGACTAGATGGCTCGGGTAGCAGATTCAACATAAGATTAAAGATCAAGAAAGCTGACTCCGATTTCCCCACCTCGCCAGCCCCTAAAACCACTATTCTCGTTAAATCTCAAAACCGGAAACTCTAACATTTACAACAATTCAGCCGCAAATAGAACGAACCTATTTTATAACGCAATTCCAATCATTTTTACCTCTACAAGCGTTGAATTTAATTTAAAATCATAAAACCAGGATGTCGTAAATGTCTCCCCAGCGCTGTTTAAAATGGGTTATTGGATTGCACACCTATCTAGAAAAAAATCAAAACATTTTTTAAATAAAATTATAATAAATCAGTAATTAATGATGATAAAAGTTGAAAAGTCAATCGAAAACCTTTGAAGTTAATTGAATTCAATTAGCGAAAAAAATAAAAATTCAAAAGGAGGGTAAGAAAAAAGACGGAGGAAGATTTAAAGAGATTCCCCGGCGGTGTAGCAGATGTAAGGGTCAAATAACAGATGCCCGCTTTTTCTTATTATTTTCGAAAGGACCCACGGAAGCCTTCCTTTTGTCTCAAACCGTCTCATTTACCGTCCGGGGAGGGACTTAACTGCCCATTCACCTTCTTCTCCTCCCCGTTCATCGTCAGATGTGAGCTCCGCCGACCTTTTGTAAACTCAATTCTCTCGGAAGTCACTTATTATCTTTCCTTTGAAATGAAGAAAAATAAAAACTTTCAGAAAATTTTTGTTTTAATTGAATTTTGGCCTCCTTTATTGATGTTTCAGTCAGAAATGAGTAACAGTAATCACTAATCACATTTACGATTATAATCGTAATATTACTATTTTTGATTAAGATTAAATATTTTTATGGTTTTTCGGAAGATATTTTCAAAGGAAAAAACTCCGGGGCCTGGAAGATGGAGGGTATCACAATAACTTCTTTAAAGGAAGTTAAAAATTGAAATGATTGAGGGTTTTCGGGAATAATATCGTTTTAAAAAAATTGATTAAAAAAAGATTTTGAGGAAACCTACAGTTATAGTACTCTTTTTGAGGGGTTTAAGGGAATAAAAATGGTCTCCTTCATTAGGGATTTCTGATGGTCTTAGGGTTTTTCAGAAATAAAATGGTCTTTTTATGGGTTTTATGGAAATATAATGGTCTTTTTAAGGGTTTTATGGAAATAAAATGGTCTTTTTAGGGGTTTTCAGGGAATAGTAATGGTTTCCTTCTTAAGGGATTTCTGATGGTCTTTGAGTTACGTAGAAATAAAATGGACTTTTTATGGGTTTTATTAAAATAAAATGGTCTTTTTATGGATTTTATGGAAATAAAATGGTCTTTTTTATGGGTTTTATGGAACAAAATGTTTTTTATAGGGTTTTATGGAAATAAAATGGTCTTTTAAAGGGTTTTTCGGAAATAAAATGGTCTTTTTATGGGTTTTATGGAAATAGAATTGTCTCCTTCTTAAGGGATTTATGATGGTCTTTGGATTTTTCGGAAATAACATGGTCTTTTTATGGTTTTATGGAAATAAAATGGTCTTTTTTAAGGGTTTCATGGAACAAAATGGTTTTTTTAAAGGGTTTCATGGAACAAAATGGTCTTTTTAAGGGTTTTCATGGAATAAAAATAAATAACGGTAATCCTAACGTAGCAGGTTGGTAAATTACGTATAATTAAAATGAATATGATTATGATTGTAATCGTAACTACGATTACGCTAATGCCCATCTCTGGTTCCAGTGTCAAAACCTAAACAATCCAATTTTGAAATTTTTCCTTGAGTTCTTGACTTCTAAACTCTATTTGGGGGGGGGGGGGATAAGCGATATTTATATTCCTCTGGATTTTTTACGGACCGATGATCATTAATAAAAAGAGAGGGTCAATTATATCGTACATAAATATAAAGATAAAATCTCAGTGAAAAAAATATGAAGAGAAAAAAAAAGGGGAACCAGTTTATTAATAACTCTTATAAGTCAGACTTATATCCTAAAGGGTTTCTTCATCAGATTATCATATCTTGAAGTTATCTGCGGTATCGGGAACGTCGAAGAATCTGTCAAATTCTTATGCGCGTTTATAATTCACGTTCAAAAAGCACCGGTCACTAATAGTCGAGTAATTTGGTTTTTTCGGCTGTTCACTCGAGCGTGCGTCCTCGATGATGATGTCAATTTCTTTATAACGAGAAAAGTATGTTTTAAATAAATATGCTTCATTTAATTTTTTTTTTTATAAAAAGGACATGTTTTTCGTCTTGTTTACCTCTTTGACCGAAAGTTGGGGACAATGGTGAAATTTAAGAACCCCCAACCGCACGACAAAAAGGGAATTAACCGTGAATTTGTCCTTAGAAATTTTTCTAAGCCCTCAGCCATCTGTCTCAGAGGACAATAACCATCCGGGTCTCCGAAGAAAATTTTCCCTTCCTTCATATTCGCTACAGAGTATAAATTTCAATAAAAAGGTTTAAAATTTTTTTTCCTTCAGGTCAACATAAAAATCCGTTTTCAATTTTTAAAGTTTTACTACAAGTTTATAAATCTTGAAAAAAACGAGTTTTTAAAAGGAAATAATTTTTTTCTCTTATATTAACGGTAGCAGAATAAAGAGCTACTGCAATTAATATTGTAAGGCTTGTGAATAGGTCCTTCCCCCCTTCTCGGAGGCCTCTCTCGCCGCCCAGCTTCCGTAGATTAATGATCTCAACTCTTTAATACCTTTAAGAGTGCAAAGATGTTGTCAGAAGCCGCTATTGTAAATCTTGAGGAATCCTTCGGGGTCCTCCCGGTTTTATATCGTAAAAGAGAGATTTTCTCTATCCCGTAAATGGTTCACGTTCGGACAATAAAATGGGGGAGGTCGACCCTGAAGGAAGAAAAAAAGAAAAAACTAACGTCGCCAACTCGATAAATTTGAAATAAATTATTTATGAAAGTGTTGTTATATCTCTTTTTTTACGAGTTCTGTTTAGTCACTTTTATTTACTATTCCTAAAACTTTAATCATTGCTATAAAAATATGATTTAGTTCAGCTCTTGTACACTTCTCTTTCTTGACATTGAAAACTCAAATCAGTTTCTATCAAAAATCAATTTCAAACACTTGATACGTAAACATTTCTAACAACTTAATTTTCATTCATTTTTTAATGAATTTATGGTCCAAAAGTCATTGAAAAAGCTCTATTGTATCGAGCTAATCAATTTTATTTGTAGAAAACACAAAAAACATTTTATTTTGAATGTAAGAGCGAGAAATTAGGAGGGGGAAAATAGAGTAGAAAAAAAAATTTGGCCCCAGCGGGTTTTGAACCTACTACCTTAGGGTTACAGTTATTTCACTCCCCGAAAACCATTAAATAGACCAATTATTCCTGAAAAACCTTAAAAGAACTTTTTATTCCATTTAAAACCCATAAAAGACCATTTTATTTCCATAAACCTTAAAAGACATTTTTTCAAAACCCTTAAAAAGACCATTTTATTCCAAAACCCAAAAAGACCATTTTATTTCCATTAACCCTAAAAAGACCATTTTATTCCATAAAACCCTTAAAAAGACCATTTTATTTCCAAACTTAAAAAGACCATTTTATTTCCATAAAACCCTTAAAAAGACCATTTTATTTCCAAACCCTAAAAAGACCATTTTATTCCATAAAACCCTTAAAAAGACCATTTTATTCCATTAACCCTTAAAAGACCATTTTATTCCATAAAATCCTTAAAAAGACCATTTTATTTCCATAAACCCTTAAAAGACCATTTTATTCCATAAAACCTTAAAAAGACCATTTTTTCATAAAACCCTTAAAAAGACCATTTTATTTCCATAAAACCCTTAAAAAGACCATTTTTTTCCATTAAGCCCTTAAAAAGACCATTTTATTTCCATCAACCCTTAAAAACCATTTTATTCCATTTAAAACCATAAAAAAAACATTTTATTCCTTTAAAACCCTAAAAAGACCTTTTATTTCCATCAACCCTTAAAAGACCATTTTATTTCCATTAATCCCTTAAAAGACATTTCATTTCCATAAACCCTTAAAAAGACCATTTTGTTTCCATAAAACCCTTAAAAAGACCATTTATTTCCATCGAACCTTAAAAAGACCATTTTATTTCCATCGAACCTTTAAAAAAACCATTTTAGACTGAAATCCCTTGAAAGAGACCATTTTTTCCCTTAAAACCCTTAAAAATAACATCGTATCTGTGGTTTTCTCAAAATCCTTTGGAAAATCATTACATTTTCTTAAAAAAACCATTTATTCCTCGAAAATTATTAAAAAAAGGTCATTTTATCCTAAAATATGTAATTTCATACTGTAGGTACGCAACAGAAATCCGTTATTGAATCCACGAAGTCCTGCAAAATAATCAACATCTGTCCCCTTTTTTTCTCCCCGCAAAAGAAACTAAATTACCTTCTTATTGAATCATTGGGTTTTATAACAAACCGTAAAAGACTTTCTTTTGAGAAGTTTAAAGTCGTTTAAAAATGCTTAACAATAAAAAAGAGACATAATGAACACTCTTTGAATGGAATATAAGGGGAGATCTTTTTTTTATATAGTTCACAATAAGTAAATCACAAGGGTGGTCCCCTTCCAATTTGTACTTATATTTTGAATTAAACCTTCCCACGGAGTATGACAAATTTCTTAGGGGAAGTTTTTCTCTAGTAAATTATCAGGTAGGTAAATGCTGTGTCATTTTCTAATAAAAGTTGGGTTTTATGTCTTTGAATTAACGAGATTCCTGCAATTATTTGAACGCGCAATCTCGGTAATCCGTAAAATTAGGAATTTTTTATTGCTAATGACGGATTAAACGGTACGCTGTTCTTTTTTATCGTCAACGTATAAAATTTTAAATTCCTTGTTTAAAAAAATTTACTAATCCTACTATAAAAGGGTTCTTGGATTTATGTCAATATAATTTTTTCTGTGTCTAATTCGTCGGTTATGAAAATATTTTTGGATCGATTTTTTGATATCATTATTTTAAAAAATATAATAATTTATAAGTCGGGGGATTAATTTTTTGTTATAAGAGAGGTTAGGCATCCTCCCTTTTAGCATGCAGAAGGATTTGCACGTCAAATTCGACGTCGGGTGACTTCAGATTTGAAAGACAAACAATTTGACGTTTATTCCACTTAAAACCCAAAAAAGACCATTTTATCCACAAACACTAAAAAAGACCATTTATTCCATTTAAAGCCCTAAAAAAAGACCATTTTATTTCCATTAAACCATTAACCTTTAAGGGTTTTATGGAATTAAAATGGTCTTTTTAAGGGTTTTATGGAAATAAAATGGTCTTTTTAAGGGTTTTATGGAAATAAAATGGTCTTTTTTTAGGGTTTAAATGGAATAAAATGGTCTTTTTTAGTGTTTGGAAATAAAATGGTCTTTTAAAGGGTTTTATGGAAGAAAGTGGTCTTTTAAAGGTTTTATGAAAATAAAATGGTCTTTTAAGGGTTTGTAGAAATAAAATGGTCTTTTAATGGGTTTAACGGAAATAAATTGGTCTTTTTTAGGGTTTTAAATGAATCAGCTTTTTGAGTGATATATAGGTTTTCTTGCTCTTCCTGTACTTAGCGGTAGATAAACCATTATAGGGGAGAGCGGGGTTTGGGGTTTTTCTCCAGAAAATTAGCCCTTGCGGATGTCTTTCAAGGTCAAGAGAGAATTTTCAGAAGTCTTTCTGCTACTTATCCGTCCTTTTCGGTACAACTTTTCTTCGGTTTTTTGACCAAAAATACCAAAAGTTGAGCGTTTCTTCGTTCTGTTGAAAACACCCGATTTCCTGGTTTTTGGTATTTTTTAATGATGTATTTTCATGTTTCTTCGGTGTTTTGGACAAAAAAAAAGTTTTTTCCTGTCCTTTTCACCGCATTTTATAATTTTAGGTGTTTTCTATTAGTAACTTTATTGATTTTTGTTTTCAGTGAGGAAGGGAAGGAAGTAATTTTTGTTAAAAATAAATAATGCATCTCCTTTTCGAGTTACGCTATTTTTCCTTGTAAAAGGAGCGTAGGAAATAATTCGTGCTTGGGTTAGTGTGTTGCGAAGCTAAATGTTGAGATCCCGTGTAAGGAGGCCCGTGCCTTAAACATCCTTGCATTCTAAATGAGAAAAGGAGGCTCAGTGGGGGCCGGCCTGTGATCCGCCTTTGTGCCTGGACCTGAAAATGACTACAATTTGCTTCGTGGCCTCTCTCAAAATAACAGCCCCCCCAGAGCACCCTCGCCAGAACAGGAAGGGAAGCGTTATTACAAGACGGGTCACGTAGATAAGTTTCCAGCTTTGAGACCCCGTATACAACTCCCTCCCAATCACTTGGAATCCGCCACTGAAAAGGACACGCGTACTCATACAACTTTTTTTTTTTTGCTTCAAGAAAGGGAAACTGGCCCGTTTTTCCCCACGAGAGGATAAAAGAAACTTTTTTCCTCCCCTTCTTCCACTTCTTTGACTTTCTTTAAAACATTTTTCTGATATCTTCGGGTTTATGGATCAAACTACTTGGGAGGGTTCAAATGTTACACTGGAACGTGAATATTTTAGATCCTTATAGCTTTCCAGACTTTTTTTTTTTTCCCAAAGAAAAAAACAGAAAAATGTTTAATGATTCAATGTCCATTTCCATCCTTTGGAATCGATGAGTCACTACGTCAGTCAAGTCTCATATTAATATAAATCATTCTGTCGAACATTCATTAAACAACGTTAATCGTTTCCAAAGGGCGCCGAACTAATTTGGATAGCTAGTTACATCATTTTTTAACCAAAACAACCATAGGGTACAAGTATTAACTTTAAACCTGCTTACCGAGATTCCATTAAGCTTTTCGATGATCCCAAAACTCAAGAAAGCTGATTCCATTTAAAACCCTAAAAAAGACCATTTATTTCCGCCAAACCCTTAAAAATACCATTTTATTTCCATATAACCTTTAAAAAGACCATTCTTTCCATAAAACCCTTTAAAAGACCATTTTATTCCACAAACACAAAAAAGACCACTTTATTCCATTTAAACCCTAAAAAAAGACCATTTTATTTCCATAAAACCCTTAAAAAGACCATTTATTTCCATAAAACCCTTAAAAAGACCATTTATTTCCATAAAACCCTTGAAAAGACCATTTTATTTCCCTTAAGCCCTTAAAAAGACCATTTCATATCCCTAAAACCCTTAAAAAGACCATTTTATTTCCATAAAAACCCTTAAAAAGACCATTTTATTTCCATTATGCCTTAAAAAGACCATTTTATATCCCTAAAACCCTTAAAAAGACCATTTTATTTCCATAAAACCCTTAAAAAGACCATTTTAATTCCATAAAACCCTAAAAAAAGACCATTTTATTCCAAAAACCCTAAAAAAAGACCATTTTATTCCATAAAACCCTTAAAAAGACCATTTTATTCCATAAAACCCTTGAAAAGACCATTTTATTTCCCTTAAGCCCTTAAAAAGACCATTTCATATCCCTAAAACCTTAAAAAGACCATTTTTATTTCCATAAAAACCCTTAAAAAGACCATTTTATTTCCATTAAGCCCTTAAAAAAAACCATTTATATCCCTAAAACCCTTAAAAAGACATTTTTATTTCCATAAAACCCTTAAAAGACCATTTTAATTCCATCGAACCCATAAAAAGACCATTTTATTTTCATGGATCCTTAAGAAGACCCTTTATTTCCATAAAACCCAAAGACCATCTGAAATCCCTTAAGAAGGAGACCATTTTAGAAATCGGAAATAGGAAATCGGGTGTTTTGAACAGAGCGTAGAAAACGCCCTACTTTTGGCATTTTTGGTCACAAACCGAAGAAAAGGCCGGATAAGTAGCAAACACCAAAGCTTCCGAAAATCTCTCTTGACCTTGAAAGACGGCTAATTTTCTGCAGAAAAACGGTCCCAAGGTCTCCCCTAAAATGGTTATCTACCGGCAAAGTAGCAGAAAGAGCAAGAAAACCTGAATATCAACTCAAAAAAGCTGATTGAGAAAACCCCAAAATTTGTACGATCTTCACCAAAATTTCATCAATTAATCATCCTTATCTTGAACGTGAGCATTTTAAAAGTGAGATTAGCCCGCGGAGCTTACAGTTATTTTAAGATTGTATTTAATGACGGCGAAGGTCACTAAAAGGTCGCCACTCGTTGTAAACCCTGAGTGAAAGTAAATCAAACAAATGTTTTTCAAGTTCCTCGTGTCCTTTCGAGTCCGCTCGCTCGATTTATCAGCAACTCCTGGTAGAACAGATATTCAATCTAGATTACCTTAAGGTCATTAAAATGTCCTCATTATCCATCTACAATTAAACAAAATAGTGTCAATTTTATAATTAATTTTCCAATTTAAAGTTATGACGCTTTTTTACGTCGACTTCCGTAAATGCCGTTTTAAAGCGGCCCTTGACATTTGAGACCTTCATTAAAGGCAAAAGTCGTGAGATATTTTTTTTTCGACTCTTGAGCAATTCCAATGACCGTACTAAAAGTAACAAAAAGGTACGAAAATATTTAGGACGTTTTAGAAAGCCGCCTTTTCAACTTAAAAACCTTTGCCATTTCCTATTAAATAGGAAGGATATAAAATGTTTGTCAAGTGCGACTTCTCATCATTACTGTTCCCACGGAAAATTGAAAAAAATAGTTTCACTTTCTCTGTTATCTCTCTAAATATCTTGCGAGCCAAAGTTGGATAAAATTGTTTTCCTTGACCAAAATGGACGAATTCCTGCCCCTTAGGAGAGATGAGAAAAGCGGAAAAATTTACGTCTGCCATTGATGCCTGAAATCAGGATAATATCTTTTTCTAGTAATTTGATACCCTCTATGAATCCAATATCAGTGGGGTAACCGATATCAGAAGTGGGATAAATGATATCAGAAGTGGGATAAACGATATCAGAAGTGGGATAAACGATATCAGATGTAGGATAAACGATATCATGGGATAAACGACATCAGATGTGGGATAAACGATATCAGATGGGGATAAACGATATCAGATGTGAGATAAACTATATCAGAAGTGGGATAAACGATATCAGAAGTGGGAAAACTATAACAGAAGTGGGATAAACGATATCAGAAGTGGGATAAACGATATCAGATGTGGGATAAACGATATCAGATGTGGGATAAACGATATCAGAAGTGGGATAAACGATATCAGAAGTGGATACGATATCAAAGTGGGGTAACCGATATCAGAAGTGGGATACGATATCACAAGTGGGACGATATAGAAGTGGGATAAACGATATCAGAATGGGATAAACGTATCAGAAGTGGGATAAACGATATCAGAAGTGGGATAACGATATCAGAAGGGGATAAACGATATCAGAAGTGGGATAACCGATATCAGAAGTGGGATAGCGGATATAAGAAAGGATTGCCGATATCGAAGTGGGATAGCCATAACCGGAAGTACCCTACCAATATCAGAAGTGGGATTTTAATCAATCCAAATTTACCGCCGAATTGAGTATTTCTTATGGCCTCGATCCAAAAAAATCTTGCGACCCAAAATCGACCAAAATGCTGAAAAACCAAAATATTGGTTTTCTTTGATGGGGGAGGGTGAAAAAGGGCGCAACATTTAAATCTCTCGTTCCTAAAATCTGAGGCTTCCTACAATCCCCCCCCGACATTCTTTTGGGATTGACAGAGCACCTAATTCGTAAAAAATTGGCAACACTGTGAAATATGAGTGCCAATGAAAGATTCTTCATCTCTAATCCCTGAGAGAATGGGATCAATTTAGTTTCTAATAAGCTACGACCTTTTGTTGACCTCCGTTTCTAATGAATGCGGACGTAATTGCATTTTTTTCAACCTTGTTTTCGAAAAAAAAATATTTAAATGAACACGCAAACGTAAAAAATGTGACTTTGACAAATCGAATAATTGTGTTCGGACGTTTTCAATCTGTAAAAATAAACGAAATTGGGGAAAGGTACGTTTTTGGGTTTAGATTAACATCGTGCCCGTGAGAACTTTTCGATATCGATGATATTTTTGTTTATCGGTGTGGTCAAGCGAATTGGACTCAGACCATTGGAGCGCGTTCTTTCCTTCGAAGGGCAATCGCTAAATCCGGGTGTCTCCAAAATGTAGGTGGGACAATAACAGTCAATTGGAGTGCCTCGAAAGATAAGGGTTAAAAGTACTTGTTGGAAGAGCTTCCAACGAAAACTTCCAAGAGAAGTAACTATATAGGAAGGGGAAGTATAGCGGAGGGGAGGTACAAGGGAGGGGAAGTATATCAGAGGAAAGAGTATGGGAGGGAAATATAACAGAGGGGGGAGTATAAGTCAGGGGTAGTATAACAGAGAGGGAAGTACGTAAGTACGTAAGTTTTTTTTTTCGAAAAATTTGTACTTAACAATTTTTTGAAAAAAAAAATTTTTTTTTAAACTTGGAACATAAAAAAAAAAAAAACTTTCCCATACGTTATACTTTCCACTACGAAATACTTCCCTCCGTCATACTTCCCCTCCCCTTCCGTTATACTTCCCCTCCGTTATACTTCCCCTCCTTTATACTTCCCTCTCCGTTATACTCCCCCCCCCCCGTTATACTCTCCCTCCGTTATACTTGAGAAACACACTCCGTTATACAAAAGACACTTTTTACGGAGTTGTATGAAATTTTTCCTAGTTTTTTCGGCCAAAAGTACCCCTTTCTTTTTGATTTTTGACGGTCGTTTGCCAAAAAAACACTATTCGCGAATGTTTTCTTTTGTCTATCCGCCAAATACCATTTTCGAGCCTTTTTCTCTCGCCATCTGATGAAAATCTGATGTTGGCCTAAAAAGGATGAGAAAATACGAGGTTATTTGTTCTGTTTTGCCTAGGTTGAAGAAACTCCTTAAAAGGTAACTTTAATTATAATAGTTTAAATAATATCAGTAAAAATAATGCATTTTTTTACCTTAAAGATAATTTTCGAGTTCACCGCCTGAATGAGTTAATACATTATTCATTGTTTACTCAAAGTTTATACTTAACTTTAATTAGTTCCAGTTATCGCTTTCCAGCACTAATTTTAAAGTTTCTAGTTTTTTATTTATTCATTAGCCTTTTAGTCCTTATTTTGTGTCTCCTGAATTATAGCCCTGTTTTTTGGGAGGGAAAAAAAAGTTAAAAAAGAAAATTTACGACGGTATTAATGAAAATGGTGTTTCTGTCCTAATTAAGACTCCTCGTGTAAGCAGAACGGACAGTAAAGGTAAATTTATAACTAGCCCTAATGTGCTTTACTTTACCGTCACATTTTACACTTTTCGTCGAAAATGATCTTTTAACTCGAAATTACGTTATTTTATAAAATATTTTAAAAGTACTGGTTTGAAGAGCTTCCAACGAATACTTCCTTAAAGAGAAGTAACAATATAGGAGGGGAAGTATGACGGAGGGGAAGTACGGAGGGAAGTAGGAGGTTTTTTTTTCAAAAAATTTCGAGTTTTTTTTCGAAAATTTTTTTAAGTTATTTTTTTTTTTTTTTTTTTTTTTAAAAATGTTTTTTTTTTTTTTTTTTTTTTTTCGAAAAATTTTCTAAGTTTTTGTCAAAAAATTTTTTTTTTTTTCGAAAATTTTTCCAAGTTTTTTTTTTTTTAATTTTCCGGGTTTTCTTTTTTAAATTTGCGCTTTTTAATTGTCTAAGTTTTTTTTTTCGAAAATTTTTTAGTGTCAAGGTAGAAATAATGGGCTCTTTGGCCTACGGATGTGCCTCTCGTTATGGGTAGAGTATGAAATTTCTCCCTACTAA
Source organism: Orius insidiosus (assembly GCA_014119065.1). Taxonomy (NCBI): domain Eukaryota; kingdom Metazoa; phylum Arthropoda; class Insecta; order Hemiptera; family Anthocoridae; genus Orius; species Orius insidiosus. The sequence continues at coordinate 115,130 of JACGAQ010000149.1, forward strand.
AAAAAAAAAATAATTAAAAAGTGGTAATTTTTTACACCAAAAATTCTTAAAAAATATAAGGCGTAATTGGTGAAAATTTGGCGAATTTTTTAAGATTTCAAATTGACATATCTCCGCCTTTTTTTCGAAATTCAATAATCGCCCTCGTTAGTTTCTTGTTCACCGACTAAAGAAAATTTGGTGAAAATCGGTTGAAAACTGTGGCCGTAAATGTTCCGGGAAAAAATGCTATGACGGACGGCCGGCCGGCACCACAGACATAGTAAAGATCAATATTCGATTTGACCCTCCGGGGTCTGGAAGACCCTTCCCCAAAACCCGACGTGAGGGTATCACAATAACTTCTTTAAGGAAGTTAAAATGCTATAAAAATAGTTTCTCATGGCGTTTATAAACCAAACAGTTTTTTCTTTTACCATTTTGCGGTCAGAGCGTTTTACGAAAGAAACCTTGAAACGTTCGAATTATCTAGTACATTGGCTATGTAGAGTAAAAAAAAAGGTCTCTGGCATGTTCGGAGGAAACCCGAGAATGGTTTTTTTTTCTTTGTGTTTTATTTGCGAAGTCGTCGAGCGGGAAATCGTTACGACCGCAGCGTTTTTAGAAGTTTTTTTATTTTAATTAAAATTGTGTTTATGAGCTTTTGTATTCTGTTATAGGTTGTGCAGAGGTTGCTTTGGTTTTCGATAATTATTCCAGGGCGCTTTGCATTTTGATGCCGAGGTACCGTCGAAAATTGAACCCTGTATTATTCATGAGTTATTTTTTTAAGTAATTTTGTTTTGAATATCAATAAAGTCTTCAGTAAAGACGTAGTACAAAATTTCATTTAAAAAAATAAAAAAGGATAAATCTTAAGTGATTTATTAAAGAAGGTGTTCAAAGTTTTTCGGGGTCGGGGGATTACCCTAGTAACATCTTGGGCCGAAAGCAACTTCGCCATTTATTATATTGCCCCTATCTCTCCATAGGGTATTTTTCAACTTTCTTCTCCCGTCATAATCTCGCTTTCTCGTTGGATTCTTATCAAATGGACAGGGAGAGTTAATCCGCAAAAAGGAACTTATCGGAAAGATTTAACTCTAATAATTTTCATTGATCGATATCCAGGACGTAATCTGCTCGGATTCGAGTTTCTGGGTCGCATTCACGCGTTGAGAAATAATCGCTCTTATTACTGTTATTGGAGACCCACATAGAAATTCCGTTAAACTTGATCTTTGTTATAGGAACAACAATATTTTGGTCAATTTTTCATGGTAGAACTCTGACTATGACCGAAACTGAAGCATCGGACGATCTAAAGAAATTGCGAAATTTCAAGTTGATTGGGCCCAGTCAGCAAAACTTCGACCCATCAAAGTGGCGAAAATCATCCTAAAAAGCTTCATGCTGCATACTTTTTTGGGGGAAGATCGATCGGTGCTCTGCAGCATTGTCATGAATAAGAAGGAAATGGAGAGCATATCATCGAAAAACCGGGGTTAAAGAAGCTCTGTGCAAATTTCAAGTTGATTGGGCCCAGTCAGCAAAACTGTCGACCCATCAAAGTGGCGAAAATCATCCTAAAAAGCTTCATGCTGCATACTTTTTTGGGGAAGATCGACGGTGCTCTGCAGCATGTCATGATAAGAAGGACATGGAGAGCACGATATCATCGAAAAATTTCTTGTCACCAAAACTGACCATCAAAGTGTCATCCAGCTGATCAAACTGCATTCTGAATTTTCTTTTTACCCAATAGTACCGGAACCCCTTGTCTGATTTCAAAAAAGATGACCAAACCTTATTTTAATTCAAAATTTAAACTTTTTTCAGGATCAATTTTCCATCTGAAGAAATATAATAAAAAAAAAAGAGGAATCCAATTTTATCACGTTCAATTTCTCCTCGAAGCAATAAAGGCGAAGTTATCGGATGTTTTTGAGCGGAATCCTTTTTCAATCGCGACGAATTAAAAAAAAAAGTGTCTTTGATCCTATGAAAGAAGATTTCCTGCTTTTTTTCTAATTTCTTGTTAATTTTTTAGATTGTTCAATAATATTTAAACGATTTATGTCCCGGAGTGTAGTTTACAGGCGGAAGCACAATTCCTATTGAATGAGAAGGGCTCTTGAAGAAAATAGGGATTTGAATCCTATTGCCGTACCAATATTCGTATAAAAGCCCGACGATTTACGCGAGGGCTTTCTAGTTCACGGCGGAAAAAATCCAGGAGTGCCAACTTCCTTTACAAACTAAAAAAAAAATCGTGAGGGCACGAGATAATTTGAGTAAGTCGAAAATAACATGGTCCATCTTTTGTGACGGTGGCCCAGTATGAGCTGGAATTTTTAATTTTTACCTTCGAATCCTTTCGTCCGTGAGCTCGGATTTAATGACGGAACGCGTTCACTTTTTATACCCAAAATTAGAACAAAAGAAAGGGATTCGGTGGAACAAATTCGTAATATCTTAATAAAGCAGTTATTGCTTCAAATTTTTCATAAAATAAAGTAGCAGAAAGACCTAGAAAACCTAAAATCCACTTTTGGATGTGCTCGAACTTGAAAAACTCCCTAAGCTGTACTTTTCGGAAGAAAGGGTATTTCTAAGCCTGCATCATCTTTGAAAAAACTTCAGGTTCTCGATTAATCGAAAGTGAAAAGCCGAAAGTGAGGCGTCGCCAGGAATTACGGGCATCATCCTTGATGACCTAGTAGCAGACACAACAAAAATGACAAAGCGATTAATTTTAAAACAAATTTTGCTTTCAATCAAATTTTAGAAGAGGATGAGATTGAAATCATAACAAAGAGTGGGTTCTTTGTTATGTTTACAATTCCTAGTATTTGTCTAACCAATTGTTCTCGTAATTGAAATTAAGCAATTTATATGGAGAGATGGAATTGTAAACGGTTAAACTCTTCTTGTTTACCAAGCGGTTGCTATAGAAGCTCCGTCGAAGTAAGACCCTAAAGACAAACATGTCCCTTCAAAGTACTTTACAACTTACAAATCTACTTGCTCAATTAGACCCCGCGTTATAGAATAATGAGTCAACTTTGCTGAAAAGTGAAAAAAAGGCGTTAATTTTTTTTTTTCTAAAATTAATCTGACTTCTCGGGCTGGGTTGTAATCTCCGCCGACTGAGGGGTTGTCACGGTCAAACTTGATGGATGCGGAGGAGGTGACATCTGACAGACCCTGGCTATCCATCAAAACAACAAGGCGACGCCACATTTTAATAAGTTTTTATATTAAATTTTTTCTTTCTTAAATATAAATTGCATAAAGAAAGTCTTCGGTTCCTTTTAACTTCCTTAAAGAAGTTATTGTGATACCCTCCACGTCGGGTTTTTGGGAGGGGTCTCCAGACGAATATCTATAACGGTCTCTTGTCTGTGGTGCCGGCCGTCCGTCCGTAGCATTTTTCCCGGAACACTTTGCGGCCCTAGTTTTCAACCGATTTTCTTTAGCCGTGAACAAGAATGTAACGAGGGCGATTTTGAATTTCGAAAATTGGCGGAGATATGTCTGTTTGAAATTTTAAAAAATTCGCTGCGGCCGAACCGTTGGTCCGATTTTCACCAAATTTTCACCAATTACTCCATATTTTTTAAAAAATTTTGGTGTAAAAAAATTGCCACTTTTTAATTATTATTTTTTTTAGTAGGGAGAAATTTCATACTTCTACCCATTGCGAGATGCACATCCGTAGCCAAAGAGCCCGTATTTCTAGCTTGACACTTAAAAAAATTTTCGAAAAAAAAACTTAAAAAATTTTTCAAAAAACAAAAAAAAAACAAATTTAAAAAGAAAACCGAAAAAATTTTCAAAAAAAAATTGGAAAATTTTTGACAAAAAAACTTGCAAAATTTTCGAAAAAAAGGGAAAATTTTTCGGGGAAAATTTTTCGAAAAAACTTACTTAGTATCAAGGTAAGAGGTCCCTTTTCTCGGTCAAAAATGGTTCATTTTCATGGTCAAAAGCTTTCCATTTTTTCGTTCGACAATGGTCCATTTTTCGGTCGAGAATGGTCAATCGTCTATTTTATTGGTTAAAATTGTCACTATTTCTCGGTCGAAATGGTCCGTTTTCTCGGTTCAGAAAACGGTCCATTTTCTCGGTTCAGAAAACGGTCCATTTTCTCGGTACAGAAAACGGTCCATTTTCTCGGTTCAGAAAACGGTCCATTTTCTCGGTACAGAAAACGGTCCATTTTCTCGGTTCAGAAATCGGTCCATTTTCTCGGTTCAGAAAACGGTCCATTTTCTCGGTTCAGAAAACGGTCCATTTTCTCGGTTCAGAAAACGGTCCATTTTCTCGGTTCAGAAACGGTCCATTTTCTCGGTTCAGAAAACGGTCCATTTCTCGGTTCAGAAACGGTCCATTTTCTCGGTTCAGAAAACGGTCCATTTTCTCGGTACAGAAAGCGGTCCATTTTCTCGGTTCAGAAAACGGTCCATTTTCTCGGTTCAGAAAACGGTCCATTTTCTCGGTTCAGAAAACGGTCCATTTCTCGGTACAGAAAACGGTCCATTTTCTCGGTTCAGAAATCGGTCCATTTTCTCGGTTCAGAAAACGGTCCATTTTCTCGGTTCAGAAAACGGTCCATTTTCTCGGTTCAGAAAACGGTCGGTTTTGAAAATGGTTCATTTTGTTCGTCAAGAATGTTAATCAAAGAAGTTCCTTTTTGAGCAATGGTTGATTTGAAACGATAATGGAGTTATACCTAAAACAATAATTTTTTTGAGGAAGTTCAAATGATCAAAATAATGGGATTTTTGCCCAAGAGTGGTCCCTCTCGTAAGGCGTGAAAGTATGAAATTTATCCCTACTAAAATGATAATTTTTTTACACCAAAAATTCGTAAAGAATATACCTAAGGAGTGATTGGTAAAAATTTTGTGAAAATCGGACCAACAGTTCGGCAGTAGCGAATTTTTTAAGATTTCAAACAACATATCTCCGCAATTTTTTCCAAAATTCAATAAATCGCCCTCGTTAGTATCTTGTTCACCGACAAAAGAAAATTTGGTGAAAAAGTGAAAATCGGTTGAAAACTGTGGCCGTAAAGTGTTCCGGGAAAAAATGCTACGAACGGCCGGCCGGCACCACAGACAAAGTTGAGATCGGTAAAGATCAATTTTCGATTTGACCCTCCGGAGTCTTTAAGACCCTTCCCTAAAAACCCAACATGGAGGGTATCACAATAACTTCTTTAAGGAAGTTAAAATGATCAAAAAACAGTAAAAACCATCCAAAACGCTGTTTCTAACACGAAAAGTGAACAAACTTCTTAAAATCTGATAAAATATGTTGAAAATATCAAAAATTGAGGTTTTAAAGCCAATTGCATCTAAACGCTTCAAAAACGCATAAAATAAAAAATACAATCATTATTAATTTTTTTAATGGGACAAGCATATAAAAAAAGTTTGATGCTTTACAAGGAATTTAAAAAAACGAACTAATAAGAATATCAATTTTCCCTTTTAAGGGATAAACACGATGATTTATAACCTTAGCGGTGAACATATTACAAGCCAAAAAATGTAAAAAAACAAAAAAAGCGGTCGAAACCACTTTGTGGAAGTTCTTGAGGAAGACCGGAGGATCATAATTAATTATGTTTGCCCAGGGTCAAGTCATTAATAAATGTTCGCTCATTTAAAAAAAGGTGGGGAGATAAAAATGGCTTGTCAATCACGATAAACCGATGACGTGAAATTCTTCAACAGGAGTCGGTTTCAAATAGCGCTTATTCTTAAATATTTTTTAAAAACAGAAGGAACGAAATATCAATACGAAAAAGGGGAGATTGCGAGACTTCCCCCAGGCACTTTTTTACATCAAACAAACCATGCCACTTCAAAACTTTCTTTCATGACTCGGATAAATAAAAAGAAGCTCTCATTTGCTAACTTTTTAATTAGGAACGCTTTAGAGATGTTTGTTTATAAAAAGAAAGTTTAATGAAATGTCTTTTAAATTGTACGGTGTTTAAAACACTTTTATAAATGTTTAGGAAATAAACTTTTTAGTTATCAATGATTCTTGAGTTGAAACGATTATTGTACCTTCGCTAATTCATCATGAATATTCATGATGTTTAAGGGGCAGGGACATGTCCGGAGGGGTAGAGGGAGGTTTCACTGTTTGCCCGGAGTGTTTATGCGGTTTACTTTAGGCCACAGTGGTTGAGTCTAGCACACTCACAGGTAAATGTTTCCCCAACAGATTACAAAACCGTGTTTTTAAAAGTCGGGGGAAAATATTTTAAATATTTGCTTTTGTCTTTTCAGATGTCTCCATCTTGTCCCCACTCAAGGGGCACCTATAATTCACGGGACACGTTTCCAGTTTTGGAGAAACTCTGTTTTGTCCTCGGAGGCGATGAATAATGCATGACCGTCTCAAGATGTTTTCACCGTGGAAAAAGTCAATTTTTTTTCTCCCTTCAATAATTTATTTTATTTTTAATTCCTACTCGATAAGAAATAATAATCATTAAAATTGTATATTTTACCTAAATTCATCATAAAAACGTTTTCTTCTTAATTCGTCATAAAGCAAATCGTCGTAAAATGGAGGAAAGAGTAGAAAAGCCCTCTTCCCTCTATGTCCTTCGTGCTCCCCACCACACTATTTAATTCAGAGATTCGACGACAGAAAGCGTCTCGATCTGCGTGGGGGGGGGACGTAGAGGGAGAAGCCCTTTTCCACTCTTCCTCCATTTTTCGACGATTTTTTGTATGGAAATTTATGACAATTTGGTTTTGTGGCGAAATTAATTATGACGAAATTCTGTGCTGAATAGACGTTTTTATGCTGAATGTGCCGCCATTTTTTTGGATTTTTCTACCTTTCTTGATTATTGAAGTTATTTTTATAAAATTATATTCCTATTCGATCGAGGCGCTTTCTGTCGTTGAATCTCTGAATTAAATAGTGCGGTGGGGACGCGCGAAGGACATGGAGAGGGAAGTGGGCTTTTCTACTCTCTCCTCCATTTTACGACGATTTGTGTATGGCGAATTTATGACAATTTGGTTTTATGGCGAAATTAATTATGACGAAATTCAGTGCTGAATAGACGTTTTTATGCTGAAAAGTGTGCCCGCCAATTTTTTTGGATTTTTCTACCTTTCTTGATTATTGAAGTTATTTTTATAAAATTATATTCCCATTCGATCGAGGCGCTTTCTGTCGTTGAATCTCTGAATTAAAATAGCGTGGTGGGGACGCACGAAGGACAAGAAGTGGGATTTTCTACTCTTTCCTCCATTTTACGACGATTTGTTGTATGACGAAATTATGCCAATATGCTTTTATGACGACGAGATTGTGAAGAGACGATTTTATGAAAGTAGGTTTCCCAAAAATTTTTCAGATACCCTTTTTGTGAGAAGAGACTATTTTTAGCCACATTTTAAGCCATTTTTCGCCCAAATTAGTTTCTATTTTTTATACATTTTTAAGATCCTTGTAAATTCATCCATTTTTAAAAATTCCGTGTTAACTTCTAAATTGAAAAGTGTACAGCGGTAAAAATACTGCAGGGAATAAAAAATTCAATTTTCGATTAAATTAAGAATTGAATCCTATCAATTTTCTTTTAATATTTATTCTTTATTTAAAGAATATTAAAGGATTAAGACTCTGGAGTCTTTTTTTCATTAATCATTCATAGAAAATGGAATTTCATCTCGACGACTTAAGGGAATTGCTTTTCAACATATGAAGTAGTGGGATGGGGGTTTAAAGGGTTGCCAATCCTACGCATCTTCTGGAACAATCTCGACGAGGGAGTTAATGCAGGGGTACCATTACTACTCCCATCCTTTCCATTATTTTACTTGAGTCACAATCTTTAAGCTTCCCCCATCTTTTTTCAAAAAGCTTTACACTTTATGGTTTACGAAGGGTGCGAGAATCTTCTTTATCTTGAAAACTTACGTTCTTAAATTTAAATCTCGATTTATTCTTATAAATCGTCCAATTTACTTTATTAAAAGCGATTTCTTTAAAAAAGGACAAACTCCAGCTATCAATCAAGTCATAAGAATCCAGTAAACTGACTTTCGTGATTTATTAACCCGTCTGAACTCTAAAAAGTCTTTTAATTAAGAAACAACATAAAAATTTGACTAAAAGATTTCTCAGGGAAATGAAAAAACTCGTCTAAGCTTCTAATTAGTTAGTTTTCTGTTAACGACCCTTGCATACCTGAAGAAGAATGCGGCCAACAAATAGACGTGTAAAACACACTATTTCTGATCTAAATGCGATTACGGAAACCCTTCTTATCTGGGTCATCTGGGAAGACATCCACGGAATTAGTTAAGTTATTCGAAACATCTGCTTTGCCCTAAAAAGGTAAATTTTCTCATTTTCGGGGATCTCATAAAAATACTATAGGACATTAAGATATATTTTTTGAACGCCGGATTATGATGAATCGTAAAATTTTTATGAAGTAATTTAATAAAAAATACTTTGTAGCTTTCTGAGAAGATCTTTTTTCTCCATTTCATCAAAAGGAATTTCTTTTGAACCCTGATTTTTAAGGAAAAAAATTCTTTTTGATAGTTAAAATATTTAAAAATCAGTTTTTTCCCTATCAGCTTGTTTTTCCTCGTTATCCTATGTTGTAAGGTTGATTTGGTTTTTTTTTTGTGTCAGGATTCGATTTTAATTCTGTAAATGAAAAAGAAAAGGAGAAAAAAAGGTGGATTAGTGACCGTGAAAAACGCCTTATCTACGACTATTGTTCTCTTTAGTACAACAAGGGCGTTTATTCCTCTTCTTCTTTTTTTTTTCCTTCCACCGTTTTGGGTCCACGCCCCTGAGTAATGGCGTGGTAATTTGTTTTACCCGTCAGATACTAACACCTTTTAAGTAATAATTGAAATTTTCAAGGAATAAAAAGGCTTTTTCCACTTCAAAAATACAATAAATTTAAATATGCAGTCAAAAAGGCCAAAATATCGACCTTTTGGGGGTTGTGGCTCGAAAAAAAGCTAACTGTGGTTTAACGTTCCAAATGTCCATTTAACGACTGCTTTGCTATTTAACCTATTGGGTCCAAAAAGTGACCTAGCAGCGGTTTACCGGTGAATGTCCGTTTAATGACTGTTTACAGCCAAATCCTCCGTCTAATCACTGATTTACGGCCAAAATATCGACCTATCGTCAGTTTTGCGCCATAATACCAATCGAACTGCACTTTAACTGCCCAAATGTCCATTTAACGACTGTTTTACTGCCAAATTGTCCATGGAACGACTGTTTAACAGCCAAATGTCGATCTATGCTGTTTTACGTCCAAAAAAGTGACCTAGCAGGGTTTAGTGAAATGTCGTTTAATGACTGTTTACAGCCAAATCCTCCGTCTAATCACTGCTTTACGGCCAAAATATCGACCTTCGTCAGTTTTGCGTCCATAATACCAATCGAACTGCACTTTAACCCCCGAAATGTCCATTTAACGACTGTTTTACGGCCAAAATGTCAATCTCTTGGCTGTTTTACGTCCCAAAAAGTACCTAGCAGCGGTTTACTGGCTGAAATGTCGTTTAATGACTGCTTTACAGCCAAATCCCGTCTAATCATGATTTACGGCCAAAATATCGACCTATCGTCAGTTTTGCATCCATAATACCAATCGAACTGCACTTTAACCGCCGAAATGTCCATTTAACGACTGTTTTACGGCCAAAATGTCAATCTATGGCTGTTTTACGTCCAAAAAAGTAACCTAGCAGCGGTTTTGGCTGAAATGTCCGTTTAATGACTCTTTACAGCCAATCCTCCGTCTAATCAATGATTTACGGCCAAATATCGACCTATCGTCAGTTTTGCGTCCATAATACCAATCGAACTGCACTTTAACCGCCCAAATGTACATTTAACGACTGTTTTACAACCGAAATGTCCATTTAGCGACTGTTTTACTGCCAAATTGTCCATGCAGCGCTGTTTTACGGCCAAAATGTCGATCTATTGGCTGTTTTACGTCCAAAAAAGTGACCTAGCAGCGGTTTACCGGCCGAAATGTCTGTTAATGACTGTTTTCAGCCAAATCCTCCGTCTAATCACTGATTTAGCCCAAAATGTCGACCTATCGTCAGTTTTGCGTCCATAATACCGATCTAACTGAGCTTTAACCGCCCAAATGTCCATTTAACGAAAGTTCTACAGCCAAATTGTCCATTTAACCGTTTTGCTCTTCGATTTTCGTCTAAAGTATTGATTTAACGGCGGTTTTACGGACAAAGCGACCAATCGGAATTTAAGGGCTGAAACAGCCATTTTTCTGCCTTATAATTTCTAGGTTTTTGTTTAAAAAAAAATTCTATGAAGCCATGCGAAAGCCAATTTCAGAACAAATTCAATTTCGGGTAAAATTACACGTTACTAACCCTTTTAAAAGGATAAAGACGGTCTTTTGATAACGTGTGCATTAAAAAGAGATTAGAAAAGTAATGTAGCATTTAATGGTCAACGCCCTCGTTGAAGTTTGATTGCGACATAATTTTTTTTTTTTTCTCGCGCTCTATCAGTATTGAAAAATTCAAGTTACGGGAGGTAAAAAAAAGCGTTGCTAATCTATCCTGTGTTGAATGAACGCTTAACTAATTGGAGGGGAACCGGAAGAGAGGTCCGTCGAGCGAAACGTCACTTCCGTTCTTGGCCCCTCCTTCGCCTCGATTCTCAGCCAATAATGAACATTTATTAGGGCCGACGGTTTTCCAGACAAAGGAACAACCTCATAATGGCACAACTTCATCACGCTTTAATTACGAAAAAAAAACTAAGGCCCTCAAAAAGCTGAGTGCTTTCTGTTGACTTTTAAGGAAATAATTTGCCAGAAAAATTACCTTTTATGACATTGACCACCGAAAGAATTTCTTTTCTGTCAAGGGTCTAAAGTCGATAATTTTGACAGGTCTGTGGTCAAGTCTTTTCGTGGAAAAAAAAGGGGGAGGTCGTCCCTTTTTGTCCATTTTGACGTTCTAACGGGTCTTTACTTTGTTGTTTCAAGGGCTTAGAAAAGGGCTTAAATTCACTAATGTTTTGCCTGAGGGAGATGCGTAGGTGGGCTACCGACTGACAGGCGGAGTCCATTGTCCTCCCGAGGATTAGTGACCGCTCATTATGACACTTCCGAGCCCCTCTCAACTTTTCAAGGATTTATGACATGTGGTTTTTTTCGTAAATTTTCAGAGAATTTTTAAGGTTTATACGGCTAACATTCCGTGGAGTCCCTAAAGGGCAATTAATTAGGGCAATTAATATCCGTGTTGACCCCGGCCGGGTTAGAATATCGCTACCGTGATTAACCGCACTAATTATTCAGGATGCGGCGTCAATCATGGTTTTGTATGCGCGCCCCGTGTTCCGGACGTTCCTTCCCCTTTCGTGAGTGGGTGAATTGATTGAAAATCGGCTCGGGTCGCTCACGTCCTTCGGAAGTACACAAATCAGCCATCCATTTATAAAGATTTCCCTCCAACTCAAAAGTTAAAAAAAAAAAAAAAAAACTTTTTGACCAATTTCAAATAAACAAATTTTTTTTGGAAAAAACTTTTTAGAGCACCTTAAAACTTATATAGGTAAAAAGCAAAGAAATTTAGTTATTGTACAAAAAAGTTAGAATAGGGATGTTAGGTTAGTTGGTTAGGTTAAGTTATTAACTTTCCGAATTAAAAAAAAATTATTGAGGTGTATAAAAAATTTTATTTAAAAGTGACTTATAAAAATAAAGAAATTAATAATTTTATATGCAATCTAGCAGAATATTAACCACCCATAATAAACTTGGATTCATTACTTTTATAAGTAATCTTTTATCAAAATAAAAAAAACTAGATATTTTTAAAAACTAGAAAATAATAAAATTGTGTGGTCGTAATTCGTTAAGCTTTTATAACTGATCCTCATTAGAGGAGGGCTTAATGCGGGGATTGAATGAGAGAGCGGTGTTAAAATCAGATGATCCTCCCAAGAAAGAAATAAACACAAAGAAAAGGAGTCGTCCGGGGGTCGTTAAGGTGGCCGGCGATAGATGGCAGACTTGACCTGAACCAGTTTTTTTTTTCTTTCTCTTCTAATATTTTTTCCCTTCTCTTTCTCCACTCGTCTTTTTCCAATGTAAATGATACACGACCTGCCTTCATTTCGCCATCCCTGAGCCGCTATCTTGATCCATTTTTATTTAAGATCTTGAAATAAAATGCCGTAAAGACGTCTTGGGTTTCACCCTTTAATTATTATCTGAGCCTTCAAGGACGGTAACGACTTCATTGCTTAATTGCAGGATATCAGGAATCTGCATTTTTCAAAGAAAGAGAAGAGGCACTACATTCAGAACTAGAAGGTCCAGGGTTCAATCCCAGGCTCTCCTAATCTCCAGGGACGGTATCGACTTCACAGCTTAATTGCAGGATACCAGGAATCTGCATTTTTCAAAGAAATAGAAAGGGACTAGATTCAGAACTAGAAGGTCCTGGGTTCGATCCCAGGCTCTGCTAATCTCCAGGGACGGTATCGACTTCATTGCTTAATTGCAGGATAACCAGGAATCTGCATTTTTCAAAGAAATAGAAAGGGAACTAGATTCAGAACTAGAAGGTCCTGGGTTCGATCCCAGGCTCTGCTGATATCCAGGGACGTATCGATTCATTGCTTAATCGCCGAAAAACCAGGAATCTGAATTTTTCAAAGAAAAATAAGGGCACTAGATTCAGATCTAGAAGGTCCAGGGTTCAATCCCAGGCTCTGCAATCTCCAGGGACGGTATCGACTTCATGCTTAATCGACGAAAAACTAGGAATCTTTGATGATTTTCTTGGCAACGTGGATGGGCATTAAGATTCTGAACTAGAAGGCCCAGGGTTCAATCCCAGGCTCTGCTGATCTCCAGGGACTGTATCTACTTCATTGCTTAATCGCCGAAAAACCAGGAATCAGCATTTTTCAAAGAAAGAGAAAGGCACTAGATTCAGAACTAAAAGGTCCAGGGTTCAATCCCAGCTCTGCTAATCTCCAGGGACGGTATCGAAATCATTGCTTAATCGCCGAAAAACGAGGAATGATCATTGATCATTTTCTAGGCCGCGTGGATGGGCACTAAAATTAGAGCTCGAAGGTTCAGGGTTCTACCCCAGGCTATGCTAAGATCTTTTGGTGCAATCCTTTTGGAGTTTCCAAGAGCGCCATGGCAATATGGCTAAAGCTTCATCTTTTCCATATTCCCAAAATATGACAATGTCAGTTTATAACGAGTTTAAGTTTACGGGAGGACGCGTTAATTTTCACGAGGGTTCATTTGGAAGGGAAATGTTTCGGGAGGTACTTATGGTCAACGCTTAATCTAAAATATGGCTTTACCCGCGAGAATGACTGTCTTGAGTCTTTAATGAGGGATAGCTGTTAACAATCTCTTAATAGCCTTTTTGATGTCGGTGCTTAATCCTGAACGGATGATGAGCGGTAAACTTCCCCAAAAATTAACCGACGAATTTTATATAGAAAAAATTCCTAGTTTGCGGTTAGGCCGTCACCTTTTTCACGCCTGTAATTCAAACACGATTAGCTTCCTGGAGGGGAGGCGTCACGGTTCATTCGTCATCGAAAAGATATAAGGAGGGCATCCGAAACGCTATTGAAACCTCAGCGGATAATTAGGACCATTAGAGCTCTCTCGAGGGATCTTTCAATAATAACAGTTATACTCTCTTTATGCCCGGCCCTGAATACGTGGCATTTCGCACTATCAAACACCGTTATAGCGACTATGTCAGTATGAAACGAGGCCACCTTAGCATCATCTATACCACAATTCCAACTATTTACCCTGAATATAATACCTACTTCAAAGAATACTTACCAGACATTAGAATAAACCATGTTTAACGACTCTCTATTTCCAAAATATCGTCTTATCATCGGTTTTGAGTTCGAAAAACATTTATTACTACCGAAGTATCCATTTATCCACTGTTAGGCGGCCAAAATGCTTACAAATCGGTTGTTTGCGTACTAACGGAGACCTAACAGCCAAAATAGCCCGATGGCGGCAGTGTTACGTTCATAACAGCCATTTAGCGGAAGATTTACGCCTAAATAGCCATTTAACGGCTGTTTTACGACTAAAATATCAACCTTTTTGTGTTAACTCCAAAACTGCCATTTAGCGGATGGTTTAGCGATATTGTTGCCAAAATGGCCATTTAACGGCTGTTTTACGACCAAGATATCAATCTTTTTGTTGTGTTGCCTCCAAAACAGCCATTTAACGGATGGTTTCGGATTACTGTTGCCAAAATGGCCATTTAACGGCTGTTTTACGACCAAAATGTCAACATTTTTGTTGTTACTTCCAAAACAGCCATTTAGCGGATTACAGTTGCCAAAATGGCTATTTAACGGCTGCTTTACGACCAAAATATCAACCTTTTTGTTGCGTTACCTCCAAAACAGCCATTTAGCGGATGGTTAACGGATTACTGTTGCCAAAATGGCCATTTAACGGCTGCTTTACGACCAAAATATCAACCTTTTTGTTGCGTCACCTCCAAAACAGCCATTTAGCGGATGGTTAACGGATTACTGTTGCCAAAATGGCCGTTTAACGACTGTTTACGACCAAAATCACCTTTTTGTTGTGTTACCTCCAAAACAGCCATTTAGCGGATTGTTAACGGATATTGCCAAAATGGCCATTTAACGGCTGCTTTACGACCAAAATATCAACCTTTTTGTTGTGTTACCTCCAAAACAGCCATTTAGCGGATTACTGTTGCCAAAATGGCCATTTAACGGCTGTTTTACGACCAAAAATGCACTTTGAAAGCGGTTTTACTCCCAAAGTAACCATTTATCGTTGTTTCTACTGCCAAAATGTCATCTATCACTTCCTATTCGACCAGTCGGATAATTTGAGTCCAAAATATCGTTGACGGCCATAATGTTGGCCAAACTGATTAAAAAACAGGATTTAACCGTTTTTCTGATTAAATATCCATTTGACAACTGTTTTACTGTCAAAATTCGACGTAATGTGCATGTTTCATTTATACTACAATTCCTGGGTTGCAGATAATAAATTCTTCTTAGCTTCTTCATAAAGCACTTTCGCATTAGAATATCTTTGTGGCTGTTTCTTTGACTTTTTTATAATTTTTTTTGTGAATTTGTCTAAAAGAATTGGCTCCTTATTCCGAATTTTTCTTTTTTCTTTCTCTCTCTCGTACCCTTTCATTTCGGAGGAAATTATGTTTTCCTTGATGTTCGAAACACTCGACAAGATCGGTAAGTGTATTGCCTTGTGAGCCGTTCTTCCACTTGCCCCTCACCCGGGAAAAAAAACCCCCATACCCCCAAATCCTTTCTATACTTACGCCCTCAACAAAAGAGCGTTATTGTGGACTCACAACAATACAGCACCATTTATTCGTTTGTACTCCGGGATAAGAGAGATCTTACTTTTCAGGAAGAAAAAAAAAATTCCGCCAAAAACGCTTTTTTTTTTCCTACAAAACAATTCGTTTAGAAATTACTAACGTCAGCTGATAAAAAAAAGGGTTTCCGAGTCAATAATCTCTGAAAAACACAGTGTTTAGCTTTATTAAAGACACTGCCATCTTGTCTATCCAACTGTTCTCTACAGATGGCAAATGACATTAACTCTATTTCAACACGAATCCGAAGGGAAAGATAGAAAAAAAAAGTTTGTGGTTTGGAAGGGTTAGAAAAACATTTTATTGACAGGAGATATGTCATCGATTCGGGCAACGATTGCGGTCTCCCCATTCAGGTTATTATCGTGTTTATAAACCAAATGGTTGCCCACGTTTTTTTGTCCTTAAACTCCTCTATTAATGTCTTTATCTATTTTTCCTAGAATCGATGACAGACTTGAACACAATAATCGGTTGTTGAATGGAGCCATTCAGCGTGCATGGGTGCTTTCTCGACGGAATTACCTGCTTTCCATATAGCGAAGATTCAATAAAGTTATTGCACAATAAATTCATCTTATGGTAAACAGTAAATAGAAACTATAAAACTATTTTTTCTAACCTTTTGAAATTTTAATATCACCCAAAAAAGGAAGGATGAAAATTGCCACCGTGAAGTAGGAAATGTGGATTTTCAACAGACTTTTCCTTGTGGAGGAAATTTATTGTTCTGAGTGACTATCTACCAATATAGCAGACATGGAGGGTAATACAATAACTTGCGTATTAAGGAAAACTCCAAAAAATCCTATGAAAATTGAGATTTTCTTTTAAAAATACATGAAAAATTTGAAATTCTCAGCCGAAAAAATCCTGAAAATTGACTAAAAATGGGGTTTTATTTAAACAAATCGAGGGTAAATCCAAAAAAAAAAAAAAAATATTGTAAAAAAAAAAAAATAAAAAAAAAGTACTGGTTTGAAGAGCTTCCAACGAAAACTTCCTTAAATAGAAGTAACAATATAGGAGGGGGAAGGTACCTAATGGAGGGGGAAATGTAATGGAGGGGACGTAAAACGGAGGGGGAAGTATATGGGAGGGGAATTATAACAGAGGGGGAAGTATAAGGGAAAAAAGTATAAGAAAGGGGAGTTTTTTATTTTTTTGAAAAATTTTACAAATTTTTATTTTATTTTTAATTTTCCGAGTTTTTTAAATTTTCCAAGTTTTTTTTTCAAAAAATTTTCCGGGTTTTTTTTTTTTTTTTTTTTTTTTTGCGTTTTTAAAAAAAATTTTCGAAAAAGAACTAAAAATTTTTTTAAAAGCGTATAATGAGATATTTCCCTAAAATTTTTAGTTCTTTTTTCGAAAATTTTTAGAAGTGTCAAGTAGAAATAATGGGCTCTTTGGCCCAGGGATGTGCCTCTCGTAATGGGTAGAAGTATGAAATTTCTCCCTACTAAAAAAAAATAATTAAAGTGTAGTAATAATATTTAGGTTATATGTTTTTGTAAACCGAGTAGAAATCTATAATTTTTTTGAAAAATGAGATATTTCCCTAAAAACCGAGGAAAAATACGAAAAATCATGTTAAGGGCGTTAATTATTGTTAAAAACGGGAAAATGTCCTGAAAATTCTGAAAAAATGGGGTTCTTTTGTGATAAACGAAGGAAAATCCTTAAAATTCTGCAAAACTCTTGAAAAACACGTAAAAATTGGGGTTCTCCTGAGAACTCAGACTTATCTAAAAATGGCGAAAAATGGGAAATATCTCAGCATTTAGAGCAATCGACAAGAAATGGAGAGGTCCTGGGTTCGAATCCCAGTTCGTAAGAATGATTGAAGGATAATATTTGGGTAATTAGAAGAAATAAATTGTCTAAAAGTCTACCTGAGTTCGTTAGACGGGAAAAATTTAAAAAAAAGTCTTCAGACATTCATGAAGCCAATCTAAACGGTAACGAACCCCAAAAAATATTTAATCATCCCCAATTACCCCACAGTAAATCACCGGCCATTAAACGGGCCTCCGGTAAAAAAAAAGGTAGTGGGTGTGGGTCCAGGTGTCTGGGGCAGATGTGGCGAATATCGGCTCACAGATGGATGTGGTACCAGGGCGCCGGCAGTCCCCGGAGGGGCCGAGTAATCAAACTCAAATGTAACCACCGACACCTAATGTTACATTCAATTTCACCAAGTCGTTTTAGATAAATGTTCTTTTTATACCTGACTTTTTTCTTACATTTCCATTATTTTTTTTCGTGTCATTTACATAAGAACCTTTGATTATCCGATATGAATACAGCCGTTACGAATAGATTTCGTCTAATTTATTCTTTAGAGTTCACCTGGTTGTTAAAGCCACTGTGGAATTTTTGGGGAGAAATAATTTTTTAAAATTGACGTTTTATTCTTTTCCCCCAGTTTTCTTCTAGAAGTTAACCCAAGACCCTCGTTTTCTTTATTTATACGGCTTCCCTCTTTCACGTACGTTTTATTTGCTCAAAACTCCCTTTTTTTTCTGAGGAATATAATTTCGTTTAATAAAAATGAACGAAAGAAAAAGTAAGCGGAGTGTATTGAGTAAACCCTGCAGGGAGTTTATTTCAAAGAAATCGACAATAAGACGAAAAAAAGGCATAAAAACGCGAGATGAAATTTTGTTTGCATATTGCCAATTTTATTTTTACGATCTTAAATATTGAAAAAATTATTAATTTTTCGCCTTGAAACTTAATTTTATCCTATTTGAAAATCAAGTTTAAAAACAACTTGTTGATCCGTTCAATATTTGCCTTGTTGAAGTCAACGGGGTTTGTGGCGGGGGAGCATAACTCAACATTTCCTTCCGGATAGAATAGGGAAGGATTAGCATAAGTTGGGGGTGGCGCGGCGGGTGGCACATCGCGTGATTACGGCGACCTAAAGCTTGTGTGGATCTTAAAATTGATTACCGAATGATCTATTATTCCCTTTCAAGCTATTTCTAACATAATTTATTGGATTTTATAGGTAAGGGCGCCCTCTTTTATTTCGTTATATTAAGGCACCCAGCTTGATGATTTTTAGGCTTAAAAAAGGCTTCTTGGAGGGAAGAAAGTTGGAAAAAAATTTAATTAATTATAGATGGCCATTAATTTGGTGCTTCTTCGTTTGAACCCGTCGGCGAGTATTATCCATTAATGAGTTCCCGATAGAATTCAGAATAATGACAAAATAAGCTTTTCAGTCCGGTAGAGCGGGACGAGGTGGGGGCGGATCCGGTTAAGCCGTCTGGAGCTTTGCATATTAAGTGAATAGACTCCGGGCAAATTATCATCCCCCTCCCGCGCGCGAGCATCGACAAACCCCGCCGGCCGGATCATTTCCTCTCACCCATCGCGTAATCCCGACCGCGGGAGTCAAACAGGAACGCGAACGACACGGTGGATCTCGCCCGGAGGCGCATATCTGATAATCTCGTGGATTTTCTCTTAAAAACCGGTCCATCCGATATCGAGATCGAATAACGTAAAATTCTGACATTCAATGAAGTTAAAATTGTCATTAATTTTTCACAAAATTTTTTAAAATTTAAACTATGTATTACCTTTGTTCCGGAGTTTGAAACTCCTGGAGCATGCGTAGAAGGAGTTGGGCGTCAAATTTGACGTCGTTCTCATCCGTCCGTCAAACCTGAAGTCATATGACGTCAAATTTGACGTGCAAATCCTTCTGTGCATGCTCCAGGAGTTTCAAACCAGTATCAAACTCCGGAATAAAGCTATTATTTAAACTTACTTCTAATACGTATGACCTAATTTAATGCAGTCGGGATCTACTTTTCAAGTAGATACCCAATCTTCTTAACCTTTTAAGAAGATTTCTGACCAAAAAAAAAAAAAAAAAACATTTTTTGCGATCTCTGCGGTGTCTTTCTGCCAAGAAACAACCTTTTGGTCTTTCTGTCAAAAAAAACACCCTTTTGGTCTTTCTGCCAAGAAACAACTTTTGGTCTTCCTGCCAGAAACAACCTGTAGGTCTTTCTGCCAAGAAACAACTTTTTGGTCTTCCTGCCAGAAACAACCTGTAGGTCTTTCTGCCAAGAAACAACTTTTTGGTCTTCCTGCCAGGAAACAACCTGTAGGTCTTTCTGCCAAGAAACAACTTTTTGGTCTTCCTGCCAAGAAACAACTTTTTGGTCTTCCTGCCAGAAACAACCTGTAGGTCTTTCTACCAAGAAACAACTTTTGGTCTTCCTGCCAGGAAACAACCTGTAGGTCTTTCTGCCAAGAAACAACTTTTTGGTCTTCCTGCCAGGAAACAACCTGTAGGTCTTTCTGCCAAGAAACAACTTTTGGTCTTCCTGCCAGGAAACAACCTGTAGTTCTTTCTGCCAAGAAACAACTTTTGGTCTTCCTGCCAGGAAACAACCTGTAGGTCTTTCTGCCAAGAAACAACATTTTGGTCTTCCTGCCAGGAAACAACCTGTAGGTCTTTCTGCCAAGAAACAACTTTTTGGTCTTCCTGCCAGGAAACAACCTGTAGGTCTTTCTGCCAAGAAACAACTTTTTGGTCTTCCAGCCAGGAAACAACCTGTAGGTCTTTCTACCAAGAATCAAACTTTCGGTCACTCTGTCAAGAAACATCTCCTCGGCCATTCTGCCAAGAAGCAACCTGTGGTCGTTCTGCCAAGAAACAACCTTTTGGTCTTTCTGCAAAAAAAAACTTTTCGGCATTTCTGTCATTTTTTACGGTTTCTCTGCAGTGAAAGCCTTTTTTTGTTAGTTTATCTCGGACTTTTTTTCCAATAAAAATAGCAATTAGATGTTTAAATAAGAAAAATAAACTGACTTCTAATACGTTCGGGGACCTAATAAAATACAGCCTTAGTTTCCTTTTCAAGTAGATCCCCGGGCCGAAGGAAAGTGAGTTGTCGTGAGGGTGGGTCGCGTGAGGAAGAGAGGAGCAAGCGGAAATTGCCAGGATAATATGGCTCGGTTAGATTAGAGTTGACTGGGGTGACGCTCCTTTGGGAACCTTCTAATGGCATCCCACGGGAAGGAATCAACTGTAAACCTATCGGACGTATAACCCCGGACTCAACATTGAACTTCTCCAACTCCCTCATCACGACTTCCGCGATCGAAATGACACTTTTTAATGAACCGTTAACCTCTAATCTTGGTTTAATGTTTCAGAAAAGTTTAATACTTATCGAGGGAGAAATAAAATTTACCAAAAATATAACGAGAAGGACTTTTGACCCTTTTTTGATCGACCAGGAAGCCATATTAATGAGCTTTTTACTTTATTAATCGCCCTTCAATAAAAAATTAAACGAGTTCCCCTTTTTTAAAATGAAAAATCCACTCCAATTATACCAAACACAGTTATTCAAGTATGTACATCAAAAAATCCTTTTTTAACCCCCTTAAAAAAATATCAGATGAGTTTTAAATAATATCGAAAAGCGGTTTTGATCAACAGTTTGGGAAGATTGGAAGGATGATCCCTTTTGGAGGTTGAAATCCGTTCCTTGTGGAAAGTACGACGCGACCGTTTAGAAACCGAAGCACGCACACGCACAGGCAACAGCATGCAATTTCCTCGACAAAGCCTTACCCCCTTCTTTTCCCTAAGAACGGAAACACCCCTTCCAGGCCTTCTTCAATCTCGAAAATTCCTCAGATGAAATATTCACAGTCTCTTTTTATACAACTTTTACCATAAAAATGGAACTAATTCTATTTTTTCCGCAAAAGTAAACAGTGTTTCTCTCGATCTTAAGAATCCAATCGAAACCTAGGTCACTTAAGAATCCAATCAAAACCTAGGAAACTTAAGAAACCTAGTAAACTTAAGATACCTATATCGAAACCCTGTAAACTTAAGAATCCCATCGAAACCTAGGAAGCTAAGAAAACCTTTCAAAACCTGGGAAACTTAGGAAGCCTATCATTACCTAGGAAACTTAAGAAACCAATCGAAACCTAGGAAACTTAAGAAACCAATCGAAACCTAGGAAACTTAAGAAACCAATCGAAACCTAGGTCACTTAAGAATCCTATCAATCCTAGGAAACTTAAGAAACCTAGTAAACTTAAGATACCTATATCGAAACCCTGTAAACTTAGGAATCCCATCGAAACCTAGGAAGCTTAGAAAGCCTTTCAAAACCTGGGAAACTTAGGAAGCCTATCATAACCTAGGAAACTTAAGAAACCAATCGAAACCTAGGAAACTTAAGAAACCAATCGAAACCTAGGTCACTTAAGAATCCTATCAAAACCGAGGAAACTAAAGAAACCTAGTAAACTTAAGATACCTATATCGAAACCCTGTAAACCTTAGAATCCCATCGAAACCTAGGAAGCTTAGAAACCTTTCTAAACCTGGGAAACTTAGGAAGCCTATCATAATCTAGGAAACTTAAGAAACCAATCGAAACCTAGGAAACTTAAGAAACCAATCGAAACCTAGGAAACTTAAGAAACCAATCGAAACCTAGGTCA
This sequence comes from Orius insidiosus, assembly GCA_014119065.1. Classification (NCBI taxonomy): domain Eukaryota; kingdom Metazoa; phylum Arthropoda; class Insecta; order Hemiptera; family Anthocoridae; genus Orius; species Orius insidiosus. Next base: position 137,074 of record JACGAQ010000149.1, read on the forward strand.
CTTAAGAATCCTATTAAAACCTAGGAAACTTAAGAATCCTAGTAAACTTAAGATACCTATATCGAAACCCTGTAAACTTAAGAATCCCATCGAAACCTAGGAAGCTTAGAAACCTTTCAAGACCTGGGAAACCGGAAGCCTATCATAACCTAGGAAACTTAAGAAACCTAGTAAACTTAAGATACCTATATCGACACCCTGTAAACTTAAGAATCCCATCGAAACTTAGGAAGCTTAGAAAACCTTTCAAAACCTGGGAAACTTAGGAAGCCTATCATAACCTAGGAAACTTGAGAAACCAATCGAAACCTTGGAAACTTAAGAAACCAATCCAAACCTAGGAAACTTAAGTATGTATATTCCTTAAAAATATTTTTTGATAAATAAATTTATCCAGTGGGCAGATGAAAAAGTGCATAATTTAACTTTGAGTTTCATTAAGGTCTGGAAATAAAGTCATCCTGTTAGAAAAGCAGGGCTCCGAATGTAATTAAATAAAGGAAACCCTTTACACAAACAAGGGTTTGCTCTTAGCGCAACCACTATAAAACTTACACCTACTTTACAACGCCGAAAATATATAGCACCCTTGCCTCCCCTTCAATATGTTAATTAAACTTTTTCTTTTAAAATTCATCCCTCAGGTGAAGGGTTGAAAGACAAATGAGATCGTATCTATCCAGGTAAACCACTTACACCTATGACTGAAAAAAACGGGGAGGAGAAAAAAAAAACATCTGCTTGTCACTGGAGACGTGTCTGAAACTAATGCTGTGGGAAAGTTATTAATAGGTTCAAATGACGAATCGTCTATTCGATAAAAAAAAGATTAATTTGGAAAATATTTGAATTCTTTTCATTCAGGGTTGTCAGTGGACCGGAAAACTCAAACATAGATGGAACAAATTGTAAGTCTTTTTGGCCAGGATGATTTACGGTCTGTCTGCCAAGAAATGCCATTTGGCCTTCCTGGCAGAAAATGCCCTTTTGGTCTCTGTGCCTTTTGGTCGGTCCATAGAAAAACCGTTTGGTCTTTCTGCCAAGAAAAACCCTTTTGAGCTTTCGACCAAGAAATACCCTTTTGGTCTTTTTGCTAAGAAGCAACCGTTTGGTCCTTTAGCCAAGAAACCACATATTATTCATTCTACCAAGAAACACACATTTGATTTATCTGCCAACAGAAAACCGTATGGTCTATCTGCCAACAGAAAACCGTATGGTCTATCTGCCAAGAAAAAAACCGTTTGGACTTTCCGGCAATAAGCAACCGTTTGGCCTTGCTGCCAATAAACACCCTTTTGGTCATTTTACCAAGAAACACCCTTTCGGTCGTTCTGCCAAGAAACACCCATTCGGTCTTTCTGCCAAGAAACACCGTTTTGGTCCTTCTGCCAAGAAACACCCTTTTGGTCGTTCTGCCTAGAAACACCCTTTTGGTCGTTCTGCCAAGAAACACCCTTTTGGTCTTTCTGCCAAGAAACACCCTTTCGGTCTTTCTGCCAAGAAACACCCTTTAGGTCTTTCTGCCAGAGAAGCACCCATTTGGTCTTTCTGCCAAGAAACCCTTTTGGTCTTTCTGCCAAGAAACAACCGTCTTTGCTTTCTGCGAAAAAACACTCTTTTTGCTTGGTTCTGCCATAGAAACCCTTTTATCATCAGGATGTTAACTTCCTTTTTATCTGTCGTTCTGCAATTCTCGCCCAGTCAGCCATTTTTGTTTTTAGCGATGCCTGACGAATTTCATTTTACCATAAACAGCTTTCATTGTTCTTAGCCAACAATCAATGCAAAAAATGATTTTTAAAAATTCCGGTTTAACCTCTTTTATTTAAATAATAAGAAAAAAACAGCTCAGATATTAAAATAAAAATCTATAAAGGAAAAAAAAACAGTGTAGTTATAAGGAAGGATTTTCTGTTAATTTACTGTATGTATAAACCGCTTAGTCCTCGGCCTGCCTCCGTTCTAAGAGGCTTAACCCTAATTCCTCAGCGCGTAGCGAAAATCGATTTATAACATTTTAATGCAGAGTCACCTTTATAATGTTAAGATATGCAATTTTTTTTGTTAAAAAAAAAAAATAAACTGAAAAAAATTGTTTATTCTTAAAATAGATCGGAATAATTTTACGGTCTAATTTCAGAATCGTGAATAGGGACGGTCACGACGAAAAAATTTTTTTTAGCCCGAAAAACGTTTCTGGACATCAAGAGGCCACTTCCCCCTCCCCCTCCTCCGGACAACATGGCCTAAACGATTGCGTAGACTAATAACGAATTCGGGATGGACATAAAAACGTTGATTATGTTCAAAAGGTAAAGAAAGAAACGATATTTAAATGTATTCCAACTATTATAAAATTGGTTCATTTTAAATGTGTTTAAACACCAAAAAAGGATGTTTATCGCTGAAAGACTCAAGAAAAGCCATAAAAGGTGTTTTTGGCAGAAAGGCCCGCGGAAACGCCAGAAAAAGTGTTTCTTGGCATAAAGGTGATAGGAACACCAGAAAAGAGATTTCATGGGAAAAAGAGACTCTGGGAAACACCAAAAAAGTGTTTCTTCTTAGAACGTTTTAGGAAACGCCAGAAAAGGTGTTTCTTGAAAAAAGACTCTGGGAAACGCCAGAAAAGAGATTTATCGGGGAAAAAAAGCTCTGGGAAATGTCAGAAAAGGTGCTTCTTGGCAGAAAGGTTCTATTAACATCAAAAAAGGTGTTTCATGGAAGAAAGGTTCCAGGAAACGCCAGAAAAGAGATCGTGGAAAAAAGGCTCTGGGAAGCGACAGAAAGGGTGTTTTTTGCAGAAAGGTGCTAGGAAACGCCAGAAAGAGATTTCATGGGAAAAAAGACTCTGGGAAACACCAGAAAAGGTGTTTTTTGTTAGAAAGTCTAGGAAGAATCACCAGAAAAGGTGTTCATTCTAAGAAAGTTCTAGGAAACGCCAGAAAAGGTGTTCCTTCTTAGAAAGTTCTAGGAAACGCCAGAAAAGGTGTATCATGGAAGAAAGGCTCTAGGAAACGCCAGAAAAGAGATTTCTTGGAAAACAGGACCTGGGAAACACCAGAAAAAGATTTCTTAGAAAAAGGCTCTGGGAAACGACAGAAAAGGTGTTTCTTTGCAGAAAGGTTCTAGGAAACGCCAGAAAAGGTGTTTCTTCTTAGAAAGTCTTGGAAACGCCAGAAAAGGTGTTTCTTCTAGAAAGTTTTTGGAAATGCCAGAAAAGGTGTTTCTTGGAAAAAGGCTCTGGGAAACGCCAGAAAAGAGATTTCTCGGGTAAAAAAAAGCTCTGAGAAACGCCAGAAAAGGTGCTTCTTGGCAGGAAGGTTCTATTAAACGTCAGAAAAGGTGTTTCATGGAAGAAAGGTTCTTGGAAACGCCAGAAAAGAGATTTCTTGGAAAACAGGACCTGGAAAACACCAGAAAAAAGATTTCTTAGAAAAAAGAAAGCTCTGCGAAACGCCAGAAAAGGTGCTTCTTGGCAGAAAGGTTCTACGAAACGCCAGAAAAGGTGTTTCTTGGCATTAAGATGCTAGGAAACGACAGAAAAGAGATTTAGTAGATAAAGGCTCTGGGAAACGACAGAAAAGGTGTTTCTGGCTTAAAGGTGCTAGGAAACGCCAGAAAAGGGAGTTCATCGGAAAAAATTCTCTGGGAAACACCAGAAAAGGTGTTTCTTCTTAGAAAGTTCTAGGAAACGCCAGAAAAGGCGTTTGTTGGAAACGGGGAAAAAAGCTCTGGGAAACGCCAAAAAAGGTGCTTCTTGGCAGAAAGGTTCTATTAAACGTCAGAAAAGGTGTTTCATGGAAGAAAGGTTCTAGGAAACGCCAGAAAAGAGATTTCTTGGAAAACAGGATCTGGGAAACACCAGAAAAAAGATTTCTTAGAAAAATGGCTATGGGAAACGACAGAAAAGGTGTTTCTTGGCAGAAAGGTTCTACGAAACGCCAGATAAGGTGAAAGGTTCTAAGAAACGCCAGAAAAGGTGTTTCTCGGCAGAGAGGTTCTACGAAACGCCAGAAAAGCAGATTTCATGGGAAAAAAGACTCTAGGAAACACCAGAAAAAGATTTCTTAGAAAATGGCTCTAGGAAAACAGAAAAGGTGTTTCTTGGCAGAAAGGTTCAAGGAAACACCAGAAAAGGTGTTTCTCGCAATGAAAACCGTAGTGTGTTACGTTGTAAAAGTTTTGAAGGCTAATTGTATGTCAAAACAACTTAATGGTGAAGATGGAAATGCCTCAAATTCTGATTGGGAAAACCGTCTGATCCTTCTAGTTCTAAAATACCATGGAAACGACGTTTTATGCTTCACATATCCACATATTAGAGTCGACTTGGATGTAGATAAGCGGTTGAATATTCGAAAGGGGAGGACAGATAGGAGAGACAATACAAATCAAATTTTGAACGTTTACAATAGAACAAACCCTTCCCCCGGCGAGTTATTAAATGTGCGACTAGGACTTATCTGCGGTTAGCCTTCTCTGGCCCATTTAGTTAGAATCAAGTACAATACATGAAGGACAAAAGGGGTTTTAAGTCCACCCCTTATAAACTCTTAATGTAGGAAGAGCAGATGTCGTTATCTCGTGAAGGGGTTCGACTAAGCCTCTAGTAATTCTCGATTTAGTATGCCAGATCACACGACGCCTTAAATCGGGAAAAAACGTATTTTTAAGTTGGTTATTATGAAGTTTTAAAACCGGAAATATTTCCGAGATGAGAGAAAATCATGGAGTTTTAAAGGGTGTAAAACTTTGAAGCGAGTAGTAAACCAAGTTTAGAAACTCCGTTATAAATTCATTATTTTAAAATATTATTTAGATCCTCTTATTATGGGGAGGGAAAAATTTTTAAACTTTCTTCAACATCACGAGTTGATTGTACACGTTAATTTGCATCTTTTAATAATCGGCGAGGGCGGTCGATGAGGACGAGAAAACCTGCAGGATCTTTTCTTGTATTCAAATGTTACCTTAGGTTTTGATTACCATAATGCCTTCCCCTCGCTTCCTCGCCTACCCGCGCGAAATGTGCCGGTTATGCGTGGGCCACCTCACGAATACAAAGCTACTGTCCTCTTTCTTCTATTGTATTTCATTTTATTATGTGATTTTAACGATATGACTTTCTTTTTCGCTAAGATATAAACTTATAGGTAAGCACAAGATTCACTGTTGCTGGACTACTTGTTGGGACACTCTATTTCAGAATCAAAAGCGCTAGGAGGGCCGCAATTTTTTTTATCTTGAATGATTTTTCAAATTACGTTTAATCTTCAACGTTTATACTTTGCCTTAAAAAAAAAAAAAAAACTCAATTGGATTTTTCAAACAAGGTTCCGGTGAATGTAGAATGAAGCTCTTCATTAAACCTTCCCTTTATTATTTTCCACTTTTCTCCCTTCTGGGCGGTAGCGGAGTCGCTCATTAGGCGAACGTTTAATCTCTCTTTTTACTTCTAATCAGGAAGAAGTTTCCTTCAGGGTACGTCTTAACCGAGGTCTCATTTAATGGCCAATATACGGAGGGGCCCCCGGTCCGAATGACCCTCCGAGATTCCATAATAACGTACTTAAGTGTCGGCGTTAACCCGGAAATTCACCGAGTAATTATGCCATTAATTTTTTTTTTTTTTTTTGTTAATGTTTATATTGTAACTTTACGGTTTAAATCATAATTAAGTCATTCAAGGATGAAATTAACACTATAAAATTTTGTTTAAAATTAAGATTAGGTACTTAAAAGTGTAGACTGTCTTCCATGACGAAACTTAATGAAACTTCTTTTTTTTTCATAGGTGCCTAAGCATGACTTGCATAAAGTAAGTGCTGTTGCTACCTACGTGCTCATAATTTTTCACCCCTGCGAGATTCTTCACTCATATGGAAATTTACTAATTAAGCAATTAGTGATCAACTGATCGTTTGAGCGGAATGCAGTATTAATTTGCGCGACAGTACGTGAGGTGGCGGGGTAGTTTATCGAGATGGGAGGGAAAGAGGGGTCCAGACCATTTGCGCGGAATTGTGCGGTTTTGTCGGGGGTCGTGCTTAGCCCGGTGGATAGGTCGAACTCCCGGGTTCCTAATTGCGTTTCCGCACCCGGGGATAACCAGTTTGTTTACATGAAACCGAATCTCATTTCTCTGTGCAACATTAGAACCCGAAATGGTACCCCGAACACAGGTTCGCTCTCCTAATAACATTTTAATGACCACCTCAAATAAGGCGTTTTGTTCTCGACAAAAGATTAAAACATCAAAAAATATTGGATAACTTCGCTCTTTTGACAGATAACTCACGATGATTTCATCATTAAAAAAAAAAATTGTAGTATTTTTGCCAATCAACACCTTTGTTTGGCCTTTCGCTGAGAAACACTCTTTTTGACAAGAAACATCCTTTTGTAAGTTTTCATTGGTCTTTCTGATGGCAAAACACATTTTTCGGCGTTTTAAACAGTTTCTGTCCAAGAAACACCATTTTGGACGTTTTTACTGTCACTCTGGTGAAAAAAACCCTTTTAGGCCTTTCATGTAAGCTTTCTTCCAAGAAACACCATTCTTTGCGTTTTTACCGTCTTTCTGCCAAGATAGACCCTTTTTGGCGCTCAATACGGTTTTTCTTGAAGAAATATCATTTTGGGCGTTTTTTACTGTCTTTCTGCCAACATGTACCATTTTATGCGTTTTAAGCAGTCTTCTGTCCAAGAAACACCATTTTGGACGATTTTACTGTCTCCGGTGAAAAACACCCTTTTAGGCGTTTTATGCAGGCTTTCTTTTAAGAAAGACCATTTTTGCGTTTTTTTACCGTCTTTCAGCCAAGATAGACCTATTTAGGCGCTTAATACGGTTTTTCTTCGAAGAAATATCATTATGGGCGTTTTTACTATATTTCTGCCAATATAGACCAATTTAACCGTACGTTTTATACAGTCTTCTGTCCAAGAAACACCATTTTGGACGTTTTTTCCCGTCTTTCTGCCAAGATAGACCTTTTTGGCGCTCAATACGGTTTTTCTTTGTAAAAATATCATTTTGGGCGTTTTTTACTGTCTTTCTGCCAACATGTACCATTTTAAGCGTTTTATGTCTTCTGTCCAAGAACACCATTTTGGACGTTTTTACTGTCTCTCTGGTGAAAAAAACTCCCTTTTAGGCGTTTATGCAGGCTTTCTTCTAAGAAACACCATTTTTGGCGTTTTTTTACCGTCTTTCTGACAAGAAAGACCGTTTTAGGCGTTCTGTACGGTCTTTCTAGGAAGAAATGTCATTTTGGGCGTTATTTTTACTGTCTTTCTGCCAATATAGACCATTTTAAGCGTTTTATACAGTCTTCCGTCCAAGAAACACCATTTTGGACGTTTTTTGCTTTCTCTCTGATGAAAAACACCCTTTTAGGCGTTTTATGCAGTAGTGTTTCTTCGAATTGTTACTGTCTTCCTGCCAAAATACATCCTTTAGGGCATTTTATTCAGTTTTTCTTCGAAGAAACTAGATTTCTGGAGCGTGGGGACTACTCTCAACAGTATTGCCGAAATTTTAAAAAATGTTGTCCGCCCTCAAAATATAGAAAACTGGAAACTAATTTTCGTTCCATCTCATACGTGTTGTTATTATAATAAAATAAATTATTAAAAGGGTCGCAAATCATAATGTCTCGTGGGAAAACATATTTTCCGAAGTTTCCTTCTCATCGTCCTACTTTTTGTTCCCGACGCACATAATAAGTTCGAAAAGTTTAATCCTTAAATGCCACCTTGGATTTCAAAGTCATAATTTAACTGAGAAGCCGCCTCCCTCTCCACTTCTTATCCCTTCTACACTCGGCTACCCCCGCGTTTCTAAACTTTATTTTGTCCTAACATGAAAATGAAGAATTATCGCACGCAACTCGGCCTCGGAATCCCATTTGTCTCCTCCGTTCAATGCGGCATCTAAATATTTCAAAATGGCCTTTTCGGCTTTTCAAACGTCTTCACAGGAGGTCCTGATATTAATGGCCCTGACTATAAGCCCATACAGACAGAAAACAGGCCAATGAATCCGAACATAAATGAAAATAAAAATTTAAAAATCTTGTCCTAAACAATGGACACGCGTTATAATAAATTGAAACGTCTTTCAGCTTTTTTTTTTTCGTCCCCCAAAACTTGGATGATATATGCCGAAACATTCCAAACTTTATGCCCCTTCGGATGTTGTCAACTTTGGAAGAAAGGGCCCTCTCGCCGGATTGAAACTTGCTGAATACCAATGTTGACAAACAAATTGTCAAAGATTGAAAAAATTTTATATGCACAATTTTTTTCTTCTCTAGTATTGCCTTTGTTCGGATATTCTTGTACTAACGAGGGGCTTGGACAAAGGCCGAGGGTCCCTGTGAAACTCGAAATTGTGGCAATTGGTAGAGGCGTCTATATATACGAGACCACCCTTTCCTCACCCCCCGGGTGCCACTATCACAACCCTGTATATCATTCATATCAATTCTATTGTTATCACGTACCCCTCTTATTCACTGCCACGCTAATTTATGTAGGTATTGACCACAGGACGTGACGTAGAGACGCTTAGCTGCCGGAATAATTCAATACAGGAATCTAACGTTATCATAAACTATTAGACAATTTTATTCAAGCAAGAAGGGCTCAAGTTTTTGAAATTTGCCGTGAGTCGAAGATCGGGCGGTCGCGAAAGGGTGAGGAAAGCTTTCAACCTATTTAACTCCCTTAAAGAAGTTATTGTGATACCTCCACGTCGGTTTTTGGGGAAGGGTCTTCCAGACCCCGGAGGGTCAAATCGAAAATTGATCTTTACCGATCTCAACTTTGTCTGTATTGCCGGCCGTCCGGCCGTAGCTTATTTTTCCCGAATACTTTACGGCCACAGTTTTCAACCGATTTTAACGAATTACTCCTTATATTTTTTACGAATTTTCTTGTGAAAAAAATGACCATTTTTTTTACATTAATTATCAGTTTAGTAGGGAAGAATTTCATACTTCAACGATTTACGAGATGGACCTCTCTTAGGGAAAAATCCTGTTATTTCTGCCTTGATAGGTATTTAGAAAAATTTTCGAAAAAAAAGAACATAAAAAATTTTTCGGAAAAAAAAAGTTGGAAAATCTTTTGAAAAAAAAAAAACTTCCCACTCCATTATACTTCCTCTTCCTTATACTTCCCCTCCCTTTACTTCCACTTCCTTATACTTCCCCCTCCGTTATACTTTCCCTCCCTTTTACATCCCCCTCCATTATAATTCCTCTTCCTGTTACTCCCCCCCCCCCCCGTTTTACATCCTTTCCCTTAACATCCCCCTCCATTGCACTTTATTTCCCTTATACTTCCCCCTCCGTTATACTTTCCCTCCCTTTTACATCCCCTCCATTATAATTGCTCTTTTTATACCCCCCCCCCCCCGTTATACATCCTCTCCCTTTAACATCCCCCTCCATTGTACTTTATTTCCCTTATTCTTCCCCCCCCCCCGGTTATACATCCTCTCCCTTTAACATCCTCCTCCATTGTACTTTATTTCCTTATATCCTCTTTATTTACTTTAAAAAAAAATATACTTCCTCTTCTTATACTTCCCCCTCCGTTATACTTCCCCTCCCTTTTACATCCCCCTCCATTATACTTTCTCTCCCTTACACTTCCCCCTCCATACTTCCCATCCAATATTGTTACTTTCCAAAAAAAGTTGAAAAATCTTTTGAAAAAAAAAATCCCACTCCATTATACTTCCTCTTCCTTATACTTCCCCCTCCGTTATACTTTCCCTCCCTTTTACACCCCCCCATTATACTTTCTCTCCCTTACACTTCCCCTCCGGTATACTTCCCCATCCAATATTGTTACTTTTCTAAAAAAAAGTTGAAAAATCTTTAGAAAAAAAAAATCCCACTCCATTATACTTCCTCTTCCTTATACTTCCCCTCCCTTTTACATCCCCCTCCATTATACTTTCTCTCCCTTATACTTCCCCCTCCGTTATACTTCCCCCTCCAATATGTTACTTCTCTTTAAGCAAGTTCCCGTCGGGGCCAGCTTCATGCAAGTACTTTAACCTCTAAATATCCTGGATCAATTAAATAAATAGAAAAAAAAAAATCATATTTTATATTCATGCAGATTTAGGTGCTCACGAATCTTTTGGAGAAAAAAATTAAAACGATATCAATTAATTGGGGAGGAGAGAGAGAGAGAGAGAGAGAAATAATATGAACGGAAAAAACAGGATCGATTTAGAATGACTCAGTTGGAATTAAAATACGGATTTACGGGCGAATAATAAAATGTGATAGAGGGAGGTTTGAACGGTTGACGGGTTCGAGGGTAGTTTTCGTTGCTTTTTTTTCTGCTGCACTCGCAGGTTCTGAAACACGTTCCGGGCTGACATGAAGGGGGACTTTAATATATTAGATCTGTTTAATTTTTCGCATTGTGTCAGCCCGCGAGATTAATCGTCAGGCAATAAAAAAGGGCGAGGGGTGGAGGCCGCTGATGAAAGTAAAGTAGCCTTTTAGTTTTAATGAAGTCAAAAGAATGGGGAGGGAGTTTTTGAGGCGGGGATTCGATGTTGATTCACGGCAGCTGACCTCAAAAACCTTCAACACATCGCCGACTTGTTTAATCAATACTATTTACCCCACCCCTTAAAAGCATCATTAGAAACATCCTAGTTAATTATTATTTTTGATTAAAATCATTTGTTTGCGGCTTATATTCTTGAGACCAAGCGCCTTAGAAATCTTCTGCAGCACGAAAAAGACCTTTGTTTTCATTTTCTATCGTCTGGCGACCGAAAAACTCCATTTCTACAGTTTTTATGAACGTTTTTTCTGTACAAAAGACCCACATATTATCAGTGTTATGATAGAGCGACAGTCTTTTCAAAATGGAATGGATGGTGTGCAGCTATGAGCTTTGACCATGAATTGGGTAGAAAATCCGAAGAAAATGAGCACAAATCCCTGTCTTTTAAGAAAAGGCAATGCTTACAAATGATGCAGCCTATGGCTGAGGAGGTCTTGTCTCCCAAAAATTGGAGATATAACCGAGATAGGTAACAAGGAACGATCAGCCCTAGTCAGCGAGAGTCTCTCTATCATAAACTTCGTGAAACTTCAGCTTTTTAGAGCAGAAAGTTCGAGGAAAATGAGAATACAGCGATGATAGGGCGGTGGTGAGATGGCAGAAGTAGAGGGTTCACTCCGGAGAAGACCTATACTCTCTACTCTCTCTTTTGGCGGAGAGAATCGGCGCTTTTGACAATCAGCACTGATGTGTAGCTTTGAAACTTTGAATTTTTAAGAAAGAGAACCCGCTGCTTTTTCTTAGGGACTAGTGGTAGTGATTGTCGGATTGAGGTCAGACCTGTGGGAAATTTTAAGTTTATAAAAAATGGAAGTCTCGTTGTTTCTCCCCCATTGAATAATGTTTAACATTTAACAACTTGAAAATGCAGTATTTTCCCATTAAATGCATCGAGGCGTTCAACCCCTCTGGTATTGGTTACGGAACGGAAACTATCCTAAATCACGTCGGAGGATAGAAAATCTATTTCGCTCCCTTTCTCGACAAGGAGAAACAAAAAGGCTCGTTAGTCGAATCTTTTCACCTTTGGAATTTTCGTTTGGAATAATGACCAGTTGAAGAAAAAAAGAAACGGGTTAAAGATCTTTTCTGCGAGATAGCGACTAGAATAGCCTTCGGTAGTAACCCCTGAGAGGTGATGAGCCTGGGTCTCTCCATAAATAAACAACTCGCCCGATAAATCATAATACTGCCACCGAGAAGAAGGCTCCACATATAAAAAAATCCTACTTATTAAGAAGGCCGGTAAGCCCCCTTCCTCGCGCACTCAAATGCTGATTTATGATTTACACCAGAAACGTTCGGCTTCCTACACGAAAGGTAAAAACCGTTCAACGAAAAATTTATTGGTCGTACTCTAGGTTGGTCTTAAAGCTACGCGACTATCGTTATTCATCATTAAGATTACAAACCTGATAGACAATGGATATCCGGTTTTGTCACGATTTTCCATTGATTATACATCAACATCGATAACTATTATAGGCTATTATAAAACGCACAGAATCCATTTATCAAAACGCCTATTCAAAGAAACCGCAGTCACATTTCACCAAGAGAAATTTCTTTCGGACTGAAAGGACTCCGTTGAAAAGATTTTTCATTCTGACAAAAATCGCGAATACAACCTCGTTGATTGGTAAAATATAAATCAAGAGCCCGCGATAAGAAGGAATTCCTCCTATCGATTTGGCACAAGTCCATAATGAGACCGCCTACCTCTTTATAACTTAATCCTTCAGCCGGTTTAATTAGACTCACCTAATTCTTCGGCACAGAGGGGCACCCAATTGCCAAAATCTTCAGGACCCCCACCTCCTGATTTCAGGTTATTTACGGATTTACTGGTTAAATTCTAATTAAACTACAAGGTAACTACGAGAATCTTAAGTGAAACGTAGAAGACAGTGGACATCAAGTTGGCTACAGCTGAAAGGAAGGCCAGCAGGACATCCATCCTGAAGATCTTTGGGATCTAGAAGACCCTCTTCCCAAAACCGAACGTTGAGGATGATACAATAACTTCCTTTAACCCTTTCGAGACCGCAGGCGACTATAGTTGCCATTCGCGCTTTTCGTTTGGAGACCGCAGGCGACTTTAGTAGCGCCTCCTTCCGATATATCGGTTCATCCGATATTTTCCTTCCGATATATCGGTTCATCCGATATTTTCCTTCCGATATATCGGTTCATCCGATATTTTCCTTCCGATATATCGGTTCATCCTATATTTTCCTTCCGATTTATCGGTTCATCCGACATTTTCCTTCCGATATATCGGTTCATCCGATATTTTCCTTCCGATATATCGGTTCGTCCGATATTTTCCTTCCGATATATCGGTTCGTCCGATATTTTCCTTCCGATATCGGTTCGTCCGATATTTTCCTTCCGATATATCGGTTCTTCCGATATTTTCCTTCCGATATATCGGTTCGTCCGATATTTTCCTTCCGATATATCGGTTCTTCCGATATTTTCCTTCCGATATATCGGTTCATCCGATATTTTCCTTCCGATATATCGGTTCATCCGATATTTTCCTTCCGATATATCGGTTCATCCGATATTTTCCTTCCGATATATCGGTTCATCCGATATTTTCCTTCCGATATATCGGTTCATCCGATATTTTCTTCCGATATATCGGTTCATCCTATATTTTCCTTCCGATATATCGGTTCATCCGATATTTTCCTTTCGATATATCGGTTCATCCGATATTTTCCTTCCGATATATCGGTTCATCCGATATTTTCCTTCCGATATATCGGTTCATCCGATATTTTCCTTCCGATATATCGGTTCATCCGATATTTTCCTTTCATATCGGTTCATCCGATATTTTCCTTTCGATATCGGTTCATCCGATATTTTCCTTCCGATATATCGGTTCATCCGGCGGGAAGCCTCTCTAAAAATTTAATTCCTTCGCTTCCCGTGGCACTAGCGACATGCCAAAACTGGCAATCTGTTGGGGAAGAAATGAACTACGTGATGATCGCATTACTCGTTGCTTTCTGTGCTTTGCTGGGCGCTGGGAGCGGTCATGGAGAAGTGAGGGGCAAAGAGAGGGGAAAAGTGCTGCACCAGTAGCGCAGAGAATCCGGCGTCAAACGCGGTCTCGAAAGGGTTAAGAAAAAGGATGTTGACAGCAGCTGAGTCACCAATTTTCCCAAAATTTCTCCATCTGAAAACCCCTTTTTTTCCTCCTCCTTTCTCTATTTTCTTCTTACCCGGTGGTCGCTTTCTTTCCCGATTACAATCGAGGACCAAATGCGATATCTCCGGCCCCGGATGAAAATGAAACTGTTCGAAGAGGCCGATCTTATCTCCGCTATCTCGGCGAAGCAAAAGCGGGATTTTAAGTCGATAAATCAATCGGAAACAATAAATATCTCTCCGTGGAGCCACCTTTGAGCGAACTTGGCCCCGAACAAAGAACAATGTTCAACGATCCTTCCACGATAACGAGGAAAACGTTCTCCAAATAATTAATTAGCAAGGAAATAATTTAAAATTAAGTAATTTTTAGTTTAAATTCAGGCATTCCATCAAAAATGTGAACAATGCAAAGATAAAATAAAGAATTTTTATTCCTCAAGATACCCATTAATTAAAAAAAATGGCGAAGGACAGCCAGAACTACAACCCAAAAACCGTACAGGATATCACAATATCATCTCTTTGAGCTACTTAAAACAATCGGCATCAAACTTTATTTTTTTGTTTAAAAAAAACTTTTTTTTTCGATTTTCTGCCCTTAAATGCATGCTCTTTAACCAAAGCCTCTTGGTTATGAGCATTTTATTCATACTAAGGAGAAGGGCTGTTAGAAAAAAAAGCCCTTCTGGTGAAAAAAAGGGTTTGAAGTTCTTTATGTATGAAATACAATGCAAAATTCAAGAGCTGTTTTCAATCTGAACGCTCGCAGTAAAGTAAACGAGGTTTTTATTTTTTGTTTGCTTTCAATATTTTTTGATATTGAAAATAAAATCAGAAAAAGGGGTCGTTGAATGTTTTAACTTTAAGTTTTTTATTCTAAAATTTCAATAATAATCATTGAAATAGTTAATTTATCCCTCTTTGAAGACTTTTTTGTAGTTTCCAGCTAAGATCCTTATATTTATTATGATTCTTGACCCAATGTTTCCTGCTCGTCCTATCTTCTTGCTCGTCTATTACGAGCAGAGAGAATGGACGAGCAGGGATTTCGGACGAGCTGGGAGAATGAACGATCTGGAAAATTGGACGATCTGGGAGATTGGACGAGCAGGATGATTTTCCAAGCTTCTATAGCTCGTCCTATCTCCCAGTTCGTCCAATCTCCCTGTTCGTCTAATCTCCCAGATCGTCTAATCCTATGGCTTGGATAATCATCCTGCTCGTCCAATTTTCCAAGATCGTCCCATCTCCCTGCTCGTCCAATCTCCCAGATCGTTCAATCTCCCAGCTCGACCAATCAGGTGCTCGTCCATTCTCTCTGCTCGTCCGATCTCCCTGCTGGTGCAATCTCCCAGATCGTCCAATTATCTCCCGGCTCGTCCATTCTCTCTGCTCGTCCAATCTCCCAAATCGTCGAATCCTCTGGCTTGAAAAAGCATCCTGCTCGTCCAATTTTCCCAGATCGTCGATTTCTCCGGCTCGTCCGATCTTCCTGCTCGTCCAATCTCTCTGCTCGTCCGATCTCCCAGCTCGTCCCATCTCCCTGCTCGTCCAATCTCCCTGCTCGTCCAATCTTCCGGCTCGTCCGATCTCCCTGATCGTCCGAAATCCCTGCTCGTCCATTCTCTCTGCTCGTCCAATCTCCCAGATCTTCTAATCCTCTGGCTTGGAAAATCATCCTGCTCGTCCAATTTTCTCAGATCGTCCATTCTTCCGGTTCGTCCAATCTCCCTGCTCGTCCAATCTCCCTGCTCGTCCGATCTCCCTGCTCGTTCTATCTTACGATCGTCCCAAGGTACGAATTGCAGATGAAATCTGTGAAAAAAAAATAAATAAAATACTCTTAGTTCTCTTCCGAGCTGTCCGAAAGGAAGAATAAATTATAGCTCGTTTGTATGTAAATTTAGTGGCAATTGGGTTTATGACAGTTATAATTAACAGTTGTATTTGTCTACCCACGTTTACGATCATCAAGAATCCAATCGATTCAACGAAAATTTTTTAAAAATATTGTCAATGAATATAAACAAAAATTTATTTATTGTTAAACAAAACGTGGAGAGCCTAAAATATCAATTTTTGATACGTGAAGTAATGAATATTCACTTTCGTGTTCCCTTTTCCGTTTTTCCATTACGAAATTAGAGCAGGCAATCACGCAATTGATTCTTCACACAGGAAAAAAAAATTCTTTATAAATAAAAATTTTCAAAAAAAACTTAGCTACCAATTATATGAACTAACCACCCTTGCTAATTTGATTGGAACCTCCCCTTCCTTATTCCCTTTGACTATAAAAAAGTTTCTTTTTTTCTTTGATATGTGCAATTATTAAGGATTATTCCTTTGGAGGGAACTTTGGAAGTAATGTTTTTTTACTCCACTTGTGGGACCCTTTTTGACGTTAATTGGGGACAAGTTAGTTACCGTATCCAAAAATCAATACGTTATAAGCTTTTTTTTAGTACGTCAATCTTCCGAGGGTGTTTTTAGAACAAAAGTTCAGGGGGTGTGACAGTGGAGGAGATTTTACGATAAACAATAGATAACAGGATTCGTTTTGGGAAAGAAGGGAAAAGTCCTCTGGTGCTTTAGGGTCGGTTTCACCATATGCTTTTCGGTAGGGGGGAATATACGCTGTGGAAAGGGTTATCCTCCCTACAGCGGTTTCCACCCTTCCCAACAAACACTAACCAGAGTAACCCTTAACCAAACGTATTTGATTTTGCTATAAATTACAATTATCAGAGGCGAAGTTCGTTTGCCAGAACCCGGGCGCCCTTCATTAAATGTGGGAGAGAGAGAGAAAAAAGTAATAAATTTTTAATCGAAAATATGTTCATTTTAAGGCCTCCCAGCGCCTTCAAAAATAATTTTTTTTTGTTACAATTTTGGGTGTAAACCAACCCCTAACCCTCGAGAAGAAATGATGATCTAAAGACATGCGCGTAAGTTTTGCCATTTGAGAGGGGTGAGGCATCACTAATGATTCCTATGTTCTAGAGCCTGATTTGTCACATTCTGAAAGCGCTGATCGAAATACCACTAATCCTCAATGACCATATCTTTAATGATACTTGACGTTTGACATGACGTTTGAAACTAATTTTACGTTTTTCTTTAAAATCTTCACAACTCGAATAGCAATTGGGGAGGCTTCTGATCCAGGTTTGGATCAGCTGCATGCAATAAATTCGATTTCAATAAAAACCATTTTATCTAATATTCTGATTTATATTGACCCAAGGCTCCTGTTCTACCGGCTCGTCCGATCTCCTTGCATGTCCAGTCTTCTGGCTCTTTCAATCTCTGTACTGGTCCTATACATCCTTGCTCGTCCGATCTCCCTGCTCGTCTAATCCTCTGGCTTGGAAAGTCTACCTGCTCGTCCATTCTTCCGGCTTGGAATATCATTCTGCTCGGTTCTATCCATCCATGCTCGTCCGATCTCCCTGCTCGTCGAATCCTCTGACTTGGAAAATCTACCTGCTCGTCCCTTCTTCCGGCTAGTCCGATTTCCCTGCTCGTACGATCTCCCTGCTCGTCCATTCTTCCGGCTCGTCTAATACTCTGGTATAGAGTATATCCCTGCTCCTTTAATCCTCTGGCTTGGAAAGTCTACCTGCTCGTCCATTCTTCCGGCTCGTCTAATACTCTGGTTAGGAAAATCATCCTGCTCGTCCAATTTTCCCAATCGTCCATTCTTTCGGCTCGTTTGATCTCCCTGCTCGTCCAATCTCCCTGCTCGTCCAATCTCCCTGCTCTTTTATTCCCTCTGCTCGTCCAAAATCCCAGATCGTCTAATCCTCTGGCTTGGAAAGTCTACCTGCTCTTCCATTCTTCCGTCTCGTCTAATACTCAGGTTTGGAACATCTCCCTGCTCCTCTAATCCTCTGGCTTGGAATATGGAATATGGGAAATGATGATTATCTAAGGACATGCGAGTAAGTTTTGCCATTTGAGAGGGGTGAGGCATAGCACTAATGATTCCTCTGTTATAGAGCCTGCTTTGTCACAATCTGAAAGCGCTGATCGAAATACCACTATCCTCAATGACCACATTATCTTTAATGATACTGACGTTTGACTTATCAATGCTTACCTATAGCGAAAGTCTTATGCACCGTGAATTTTAATCTGATACCTGTTACTCAATGTGTAGGGTTAAATTCTAAGTTTGGAAATGCATTAATGCTGTCCCAGTTTTAGAAGCGTACAATGGATAACCAACTCCTTGTTTGCTGTCTTATGTCCAAGTTGCCCTTCTATTATGCCCTTTCTAATGACCCTGACTCTCAAATTGAGTTCATTACTGCAACCGATAAGTTATTTTTTCTCAAACTTCTTATAAGGTAATTAAGGTGTAAGTGTTATAATAAGTTGAATCTACTTGGAGGGAATCTACTCTGTAATTAGTAGTCTGGGGAGCGACACGAATTCTGATTAGCGATTAGAACTGGTAAGGAAAAGGGGATGCCTAGAATCTTATCCCTTTGATACTCAGACAAGTGTATCTTAATGAAAAGGTGAATGCTAATGAGTTCTTTACTCCAAGTTTCAATTCGCCCCAACCCCTCTCTCCATCCCTTATTTCTTGCATAATATAATAAGGTCGGACGAGGAATGCCAATAGAAAGGGTGAAAAAGGGAAAAAAATATCCAAGTTAATATTCTCCTTATTATTTTCTCTACTTTCTTACATCTTCCGAAAATATATTTTTTTATAAAACTGAAACTCATTTTTACATTCTTTTCTTTAAAATATTTACAACTCAAATAGCAATAGGGGAGGATTCTGATTCAGGATTGGATCAGCTGCGTGCAATAAATTCGATTTCAATTAAATCCATTTGATCTAAGATTCTAACTAATTCTTAACCCAAGGCTCCTGTTCCACCGTCCGATCTCCTTGCATGTCCAGTCTTCTGGCTCGTTCAGTCTCTGAACTGGTCCTATCCATCCTTGCTCGTCCGATCTCCCTGCTCGTCTAATCCTCTGGCTTGGAAAATCATTCTGCTCGGCCAATCTTCCGGTTCGTCCGATCCTCTGACTTGGAAATCTACCTGCTCGTCCATTCTTCCGGCTAGTCCGATTTCCCTGCTCATCCGATCTCCCTGCTCGTCTAATCCTCTGACTTGGAAAGTCTACCTGCTCGTCCATTCTTCCGGCTCGTCTCGTACTCTGGTTTGGAATATCTCCCTGCTCCTCTAATCCTCTGACTTGGAAAACCTACCTGCTCGTCCATTTTTCCGGCTAGTCCGATTTCCCTGCTCGTCCGATCTCCCTGCTCGTCTAATCCTCAGACTTGGAAAGTCTACCTGCTCGTCCATTCTTCCGGCTCGTCTCGTACTCTGGTTTGGAATATCTCCCTGCTCTTCCAATCCTATGACTTGGAAAATCTACCTGCTCGTCAATTTTTCCGGCTAGTCCGATTTCCCTGCTCGTCCGATCAGGGATGGTCGTCTAATCCTATGGCTTGGAATATCTCCCTGCTCCTCAAATCCTCTGGCTTGGAATATCATTCTGCTCGGTCCTATCCATCCATGCTCGTCCGATCTCCCTGCTCGTCGAATCCTCTGACTTGGAAAATCTACCTGCTCGTCCATTCTTCCGGCTAGTCCGATTTCCCTGCTCGTTCGATCTCCCTGCTCATCTAATCCTCTGGCTTGGAAAATCTACCTGCACGTCCATTCTTCCGGCTAGTCCGATTTCCCTGCTCGCCCGATTTCCCTGCTCGACCGATCTCCTTGCTCGTCTAATCCTCTGGCTTGGAATATAATTCTGCTCGACCAATCTTCCGCATCGTCCGATCTCCCTACTCGTCCAATCCTCTGACTTGGAAAGTCAACCTGCTCATCCATTCTTCCGGCTCGTCTAATACTCTGGTTTGGAATATCTCCCTGCTCGTCCATTCTTCCGGCTAGTCCGATTTCCCTGCTCGTCCGATCTCCCTGCCCTCTAATCCTCTGGCTAGGAATATCATTCTGCTCGGCCAATCTTCCGGATCGTCCGATCTCCTGCTCGTTTAATCCTCTGGCTTGGAATATCTCCCCGCTCCTCAAATCCTCTGGCTTGGAATATCATTCTGCTCGGTCCTATCCATCCATGCTCGTCCGATCTCCCTGCTCGTCTAATACTCCGGCCTGGAAAAATCTTCCTCCCCGTCCTTTTTTCCAGGTTGCCCATCAAATTTATATTTGTCGAGGGCCCTGACGGAAGAAAAGAATCTTGAGGTCCCTACTGTCATTATTTCCCAAATTTTATCACGAAAGTGAATTGAAAAAAATCCTGCGACAAAGTGGAACCGATGTGAAAAAATAAAGGAGCAATCTTCCTCGGAATCGGAACCCGGGTATCCAATTTCACCTGCCGCTCCAATTCCATTGTTCTTAACATTAAACTTGTTTACTTTGAATGAATGAATGAATGAATGAATAATCTTTTTATTGACAATTAATAGTTAAAATACACACAAAAGACATACGCATGGTAGGCTCCGCTACCGTCTGCCGGAGAACAGAGACAAAAACAAAATACGTTACAAGAATGACTTTCAATTAATTTACTCGTAATTAAACTCATTTATAAGTTCATGTCTGTAAGTAAGAGCATGCTTGGCATATTGTATTAAAGAGGGGGAGGCTTATTTAGCATTATTATTAGTTCTGAAATATTTAATTTTGATTTATTTAGATAAAGCCGACGGAACTCGGCCAGAATCGAGCACTCGGCCAGAAGTGGAAGGAGTCTTCTAAGGCATGAGAGTTACAAAGCGAACAATGTTGATTTATTGTCCCTAAGGGGCGAGGAATTTAAATAAAATAGCTGACATCTCAACTTAAAGGCCCATCGGGCTTGGAATAGAGTGGAACGAGTGTTCGGTTGGGTTGAAAAGAGGTTTGGATGTGTTGAGCCGAGGGTAAAGTAGGAATCTAGACGAATTTATGGCTTGGCGAGAGCAAGAAGCTCTGTGACGGGACCGAAGAGCGATCTCAAGCTCCTTAAAGCGAGGGTTCCAGCCATCCAATCTTGTTAGAGCAAGATCAAACGTCACGTTACACTCCCCATATAGTGTCCGCAGAGCAGAACCAGGAGAGATTATGTTTCATACATTCCAAAGCAATTATTTTAGGGAGGCGAGTAGGTGGAAGGGAGAGGATTTTGGATATGTAGGAGACATGCATTTCAAGGTGTGTAAAAGGTCAGGTCGACTCCGGTTTCGAGATAAATCATATAGTTCGGGTGAAATTAGGAAGACTAAAAAGCTTACGAATAAAAAACCTTTGAAAGCTTTCCACTTGCTCGAATCGCTGGAAGCCCCAAGATTGACATGCATAACATAAATTGCTCGACAACTGTTAAGAAGATTCTAAACTTAGAGCTGGTGGAAATTTGAGGGTTAGAAAAGAGACCAGACCAATGTAGTTTACTGCAAATTTGCATGTGTCAATCTTTTTTTTGAAATGCGAGGTCAGGGAGAGTTGAGGGTAAAAATGACTCCAAGATACTTATATTCGTTCACGATTTCCACAGGGCTTTTTTGGAAAAACCAACGTTCGTTTTTTGCCCGTCTGCCCCATTACTAAAAATCATTATTTTCGACTTGGCGAGATTCACTGACAGCTTCCACTTGTCGCAGTACTTTTCGAGCTCATCGATATTCTTCTGGAGCGTAACTGGGTAATCTGAGAGAATTATAATGTCATCGGCGTACATAAGTATCTTCACAACAGTTTCACCACAACGGGTCCCATAATCAAGGCAAGGCGGCAAATCGTCTAGAAAAAGGGAAAAAAGGAGAGGGCTCAAGACACAGCCTTGCCTAACGCCGGTACCAACCGAAAAATACTCCGTGACTGAATCTAACCCTTTGACAGCCGACTCTGAGCAAGCGAAAAGCGATCGAAGAACTTTTATTATTTTGGTCGAAAAACCCAACTGGGAGAGCTTATAAATCAGGGCCCCTCTATCGACACAGTCAAAGGCAGATTTTAGATCTACAAAGAACGCATATAATTTTTGGCCTTTCTTGGCTATATCTCCCTGCTCTTCCAATCCTATGACTTGGAAAATCTACCTGCTCGTCAATTTTTCCGGCTAGTCCGATTTCCCTGCTCGTCCGATCAGGGATGGTCGTCTAATCCTATGGCTTGGAATATCTCCCTGCTCCTCAATCCTCTGGCTGGAATATCATTCTGCTCGGTCCTATCCATCCATGCTCGTCCGATCTCCCTGCTCGTCGAATCCTCTGACTTGGAAAATCTACCTGCTCGTCCATTCTCCGGCTAGTCCGATTTCCCTGCTCGTTCGATCTCCCTGCTCATCTAATCCTCTGGCTTGGAAAATCTACCTGCACGTCCATTCTTCCGGCTAGTCCGATTCCCTGCTCGCCCGATTTCCCTGCTCGACCGATCTCCTTGCTCGTCTAATCCTCTGGCTTGGAATATAATTCTGCTCGACCAATCTTCCGCATCGTCCGATCTCCCTACTCGTCCAATCCTCTGACTGGAAAGTCAACCTGCTCATCCATTCTTCCGGCTCGTCTAATACTCGTTTGGAATATCTCCCTGCTCGTCCATTCTTCCGGCTAGTCCGATTTCCCTGCTCGTCCGATCTCCCTGCTCCTCTATCCTCTGGCTAGGAATATCATTCTGCTCGGCCAATCTTCCGGATCGTCCGATCTCCCTGCTCGTTTAATCCTCTGGCTTGGAATATCTCCCCGCTCCTCAAATCCTCTGGCTTGGAATATCATTCTGCTCGGTCCTATCCATCCATGCTCGTCCGATCTCCCTGCTCGTCTAATACTCCGGCCTGGAAAATCTTCCTCCCCGTCCTTTTTTCCAGGTTGCCCATCAAATTTATATTTGTCGAGGGCCTGACGGAAGAAAAGAATCTTGAGGTCCCTACTGTCATTATTTCCCAAATTTTATCACGAAAGTGAATTGAAAAAATCCTGCGACAAAGTGGAACCGATGTGAAAAAATAAAGGAGCAATCTTCCTCGGAATCGGAACCCGGGTATCCAATTTCACCTGCCGCTCCAATTCCATTGTTCTTAACATTAAACTTGTTTACTTTAGTATCGGCGTTTAACATCGATAGGCTCCGAGTTTCTCCAGGTTAACGGTGTTTCCGCCGCGAGGACCCTTTTTTAAGATTTGAAATGTTTAAATTATTATTTTTCACATTAAAAATTATGCATTTTTCCCCAATTATATTATAAATGACTAATTATCCTCGTAAAAAAACTGAGAAGTCATCCAATTACAACGAAGCGTTTTTTAACGAAACACTTTTTTAATTAAAGCCGATGTCCTGATGAACATCTGTTTTTTTCACGTCATCCTTTAAATTCCATAGACCAAAATTACAAAATATTTGCATATAGGGAAGTAATCAGTATATTCTTATGTTTAAACATTTTGTATAATGAATGCACACAAATGGATTTAAATAAATAAAGACGTAAGCAATTTGGAGCGTTAATCAATTGAGGTTTGAATATTCCAGTGGAGGTCGATCAATGGTTAATCGACGTCACATATGCACCCCCTTCAATTACACAATCTCATCAATTCCCTTTTTTAGGCTTTTAATTATAAATATCGAGCTTGAGGTTTCAAGCGGTTAATTGGTTTAATCCGATGTGTAAAAGAAATATAAGATTTTTAAAAATATATTTTTTTGCAAAAGCGTGGGGGCACACATCTCGTCCGAAGTATTCTCGTCCTAAAGTATTCTCGTCCTAAAAATAATAGAAAAAGAAAAAATATAAACTGTATTCTCGTCCGAAAGTATTCTCGTCCTAACAGCTACGCCCCTTTTAGGACGAGAAGACATCGGACAAGTGGATTTCAATTGAGGCGCTCGGGTACAACGGGCTTTTCGCATTTAAAGTTTCGGTTTTACGTATTTAAAGGGGAAAAAATGGCGGACTCACATAAAACTTATACGGTTTATTCACCAAGAGGTCTAGAATCTAAAATGAAAAAAAAAATGGAGGACCCTTCCCGAGGGTTTCACAATAACTTCTTTAAGGAAGTTAAAAAAATTTGTCCGATGTCGAGTTCGCCTTTCGTATCCGGAGCACCTCAATTTTTATACAATTTTTTAAATATTATACATTAAAAAAGAAATCATCTCGTCCGAAAGTATTCTCGTCCTAAAATAATAGAAAAAAAAAATATAAACTGTATTCTCGCCCTAATAGGCTACGCCCCTTTTTAGGACGAGATGACAGCAGGACGAGAAGACATTCGGACAAGTGGATTTTAATTTTTATACAATTTTTAAATACGAGTATTATACTTCAATAAAATAGAAATCATCTCGTCCGAAGTATTCTCGTCCTACTGTCTTCTCGTCCTAAAAATATGTGTAAATAAAATATTACTTAAAATTAAATGAAATGTATTCTCGTCCTATTGTCTTCTCGTCCTAAAACTAACGTACAAAAATTAGAATCCTCCAATCTACGAACCTTGGGAGGTGAAAGAGTTAGTGGTAGAAGAGAAACGGTTGCTCTTCTCTACCTTCCCGCATTCTCGGATTTGAAAGAAAACTCTGAAGTTAATCCACGAATTTTGTTTGAAAAAAATTCAAATTGGCGGATAAAGAGTGAACCGTCTTAACGAAAACTCATCGAAAATCTATCGCCGCTGTTTTTAAAATAGAAAGTTAATTTGAACTGAAATAGAACAGTTAGCAATGATAATGGATGAAGGAACTGATCGGATTTCCCTCTCTATTTAGAACTTGATTGTTTTTATCGACCAAACAACCAACCCTTTATTTTCATTCAAGGAGATTCCTTTTAAAAAGTTACACCTTTGAAAGAAGAGAGAGAAAAAAATTAGGTTTACGACACTAAAAATTTGATATACTTTCGTGTCTCTCCACCCACTGAACCAGGTGAGATTTCAATTTTGTTTACCTCCCTGTGTCGACGTTATAAAACAGTATGACGTCGATGGGATGTCCTGATAAACTCTTACATAAATAAAACACGACTAAGATAAAAAAAGAGAATGGAAGAAAGACAAAAAAGTTGGTCGAAAGGATGAGTCGCAGCGGGGCGAGCGGAGCCTTAAATGACAACCTGGAATAAGGAGTTCAGGAGGAAAAACTCGCTCCTCCGGGTGACATTCCGATCACATTTTTATGAATAAGACCAGTCCTTGTTTCACGTATAATAATTTTAATATATAACTTGAGAACAAAAACTTGACACTATTTTTCACCTTTTTTCCTATCATTTCCTTCCATTAACTCCCTTAAATGGAAAGGATCCCCCAGGAGAGAGGTAAAGGACCTTAAGACATGACTTGACTTTTCTCGATATTTTCGAATAAAAAAGTGCCAAGTCGATATCTTTAAGAATAATCGAGTATTCTAATTAGAATCCCATTCACGCTTTCGAATTTATGGTCGTATTATTGAAGGTTTTCCTGTTGAAAATACAATTGGAGAATATCTCCTCTTTTTCCGAAGTACAAAGTATTATATTGGACTGTTTTTCTCCGTGACTGCATTGTCCTAATGCAAACACTAGCGCTCCAGGCGTGTTACATTATAATAACTGCTTAAAATCCGAAAGCCTTATTAGAATATCCGATACGTTTTGTCCTGACAAACAACCTATTGCCATTTTCGTTCTATCTAGAAGGCTTTGTTGATAAAAGGCGCGATCTAGTCTCTACAGACTTAACTTCCTTAAAGGATGGTATTGTTTTACCCTATTTAAATCCTCAGGCCAAAAATCCGGTGATAACCATGCTTGAGTGCCTCATCTCGTCCGAAAGTATTCTCGTCATAAAATAATAGAAAGGAAAAATATAAACTGTATTCTCGTCCGAAAGTATTCTCGTCATAACAGGCTACGCCCCTTTTTAGGACGAGATGTCGATAGGACGAAGATATTCGGACAAGTGGATTTAATTTTTATACAATTTTTTAATTATTTTACTTAATAAAATGGAAGAAAATGGATAAGAAAATGGAATATTTAATTAAAGATAGATTTCTTAATTATTAAAGTATTATATTTTAAAAATTGTATAAAATAATTTTTACAATTTCAATTATTGAAATCCACTTGTCCGAAAGCATTCGTCCTACTGTCTTTTCGTCGTAAAAAGGGGCGTAGCCCGTTAGGACGAGAATACTTTCGGATGAGAATACAGTTTTTTTTTTTTTTTTTTCTATTATTTTTAGGACGAGAATACTCGGGACGAGAATACTTTCGGATTAGATGTGTGCCCCCCTATTTTTCGTAGAATTAGGTCTTCTACAACCCTTGTCACCTCCCAGTTTTCTCACATCTCCCGTATTTATCTCTATTTTATACTACTTATATAAAATTCATTTATCTCTCTCTTCCTCAAAGAGAAGTTATTGTGATACCCTAACAATTTACCACGGTATCTGGAGGGTCTTACAGCCGATGTGGAGGAAAACTGATTAGTGACATCCATCATGAGTTGTCTATGGTGCCGGCCGTCCGTCGCGTTTTTCCAGAGCACTTTACTGCCGCTATTCACCAAAACTTCACTGAATCTTCATTTCATAGTAATCTAGAAAATTTCAAAATTTGGCCTTAGTACGCAAAAACTTCAATACTTCTTTTATTTTCGATGTTATAGATGAAAAGCTATTACGTCGCCCTACTTTATGGAAGTTTCCGTCGGGGCCAGCTCTATTTATCTTAGAATAAATTTTTATCGTAGAATAACAGTTTCAGGTGTGCTATTTAGCTCAACTTATGGGAAAGAACATAATATAAAAGTAGTTAGAAGAGAAAATAGTGGGGTGGAAGGGTTTGTTCTGTAATGATAGAGGGTAAGGAAATAGGATATAAACAAAGATTAGAAAAAAAGACTAGAAATGGGGTTGTGATAGTAAATTGGAAATGGAATAGGGTTGGGGATCCAAATGGTCTAAAGATAGCTCCACCCCATTTTAACGCCTTTTACACGTTTTATTCTGAATTTCTTTTCTTTTGTTGATAAAAATATTTTGTTAAAAGTATATGTGGTTTTTCGGGGTGAAAAACTCATAAGCGTTGAAAAAGCTTCCTCGATGGAAGACCCTGGGAGGACCGGCTGCTCATAAAGAGACCCCAATTACGGCACAGGGCGTCTTCCCAGCACTTTTCCCCTCCTGTCCGATCTGACGCAGTTTTAAGGGTATGAAGTTGTCACTGTGTTGTTATCTTTACGGTTCTACGGGAGTCGTAACTTCCTGGGTTTCCCATTTATTCACTTTGTCCCTCTCTACGCCTTTTCAGACCATCCGGAATAAACTCGAACTAACGTTTACTCTTCTCTTTATTCTGCAAACAATACTCTGATAAAAAAAATTATAACCCGTCATCTTCGTGATGAAATGCAGAAAAGAGGTAGTACCTGTGGGATGTGATTTGAGAAAAATGCGGACTTGGGCAGAAAAATTTCTGTCGACCTTCCCGCAGTAATCAATCTGGAGTAATCAAGGATTCTGACATACATCTTGTAGTCTTTTTCTGGAAGACTCCCAGAAGTATCTGCACATGAATATTGACTTATTTCCTCTAAAGAATATTGAGAAACGTTGAAGATTGGTACTGAGATTCGAACCCAGGACCTTTCAATTGCTTGTCTGATTCCGTGGGTCAGTTATAAAGGACTCTGACCTACACCATGTACAGCCTTTCTCTGGAAGACTCCCAGAAGTATCTGCGCGTGAATATTGACCTCTTTTCTCCTTTAAAGAATAAGATGAAATTTTGGAGAATACTACAGAGATTCGAAACCAGGACCTCTCAATTGCTAGTCTTCTTCCGTGGGTCAGTTATCAAGGACTCTGACCTACACATTGTACAGTCTTTCTCTGCAAGACACCCAGAAGTATCTGCGCGTGAATATTGACCTCTTTTCTCCTCTAAAGAATAAGATGAAATTTTGGAGAATACTACAGAGATTCGAACCCAGGACCTCTCAATTGCTAGTCTTCTTCCGTGGGTCAGTTATCAAGGACTCTGACCTACACCTGGTACAGCCTTTCTCTGCAAGACACCCAGAAGTATCTGCGCGTGAATATTGACTACTTATCTCCTCTAAAGAATATGGTATAATTTTCAAGAATCCTACTGAGATTCGAACCCAGGACCTCTCAATTGCTTGTCTGATTCCGTGGGTCAGTTATCAAGGACTCTGACCTACACCTTGTACAGCCTTTCTCTGCAAGACACCCAGAAGTATCTGCGCGTGAATATTGACCTCTTTTCTCCTCTAAAGAATATGGTGATATTTTTGATAATCCAACAGAGATTCGAACCCAGGACCTCTCAATTGCTTGTCTGATTCCGTGGGTCAGTTATCAAGGACTCTGACCTACACCTTGAGCCTTTCTCTGCAAGACACCCAGAAGTATCTGCGCATGAATATTGACTGCTTATCTCCTCTAAAGAATATGGTGAAATTTTCAAGAATCCTACTGAGATTCGAACCCAGGACCTCTCAATCGCTTTTCTGATTCCGTGAGTCAGTTATCAAGGACTCTGACCTACACCATGTACAGTCTTTCTCTGGAAGACTCCCAGAAGTATCTGCGCGTGAATAATGACCTCTTTTCTCCTCTAAAGAATAAGATGTTTTGGAGAATACTACAGAGATTCGAACCCAGGACCTCTCAGTCTGCTTCCGTTGTTCAGTTATGAAGGAACAAACGTACAAAAAGAGGATCTTTCGTCTTAAAAACGTTTCTTCATAATACGTCATAATGAAAATTAACGTACAACCAATAATAATCTAAAATCTGAAATTTCAGTATCCTCCATTTTATGACGATTTGCTATACGACGAATTTATGACAATGTGCATTTAGGACAAATGTCACAATTTGACGAAAAAAATAGATTTTTTGGCTTTTTAATTATTTCTACATCTATTACATAACATGGCAATTACGAAACATTTCATTTTGTTTCCGACACGTGTAGGTACTTATCATTTACACCTATTTATAGAAGGGGAAAAAAAACATTGATTCATTGATTGCATGTTGTCAGATATCTTATTTGAATAAATTGGAATAAATTTATTACATAATTTTTTGATGCGGGGAAAAAAAAAAATCATGAAAACTCACGAAATAGAAGATCCACATTTTAATCATGAGATGTGGGAGAAGAAAATAGCGCTAATTATAGGTTGGAGAATAGGTTTTTTTTCGAAAAGAAGCCATTTCGCCGAGTAATTATGTAGCTGAGGATGAGTATGAGCGGAGAAGGGACAGGATGGGCGTAAATGACGGTTTTAAGTTGGTTGAAGGGCGGGTTTTCACGATTTCGAGGGTTTTCTTCGTTGTAATTGTGCGACGAGGAGACTATAGAGGGACTGGCTCCGGGAAGATAACCCGACCATAAATCCAAGATCCATCCACCCCCTTTTCCAGCCCTTCTATTCTTATCTTCTTCTGTTCCCATAGGATCAAAACCCCATGTAACACCCCTTTTACAAACCGAAAACCGGGTTATAATTTCACTAAGGTTGATGAACCTTGAAGAAAAATAGAAGATGCAATAAATTTTTTCTGGGTGCCTTGCAGAGAAAGACTGTACAATGTGTAGGTCAGAGTCCTTGATAACTGACCACGGAAGCAGATTGCAGGTCCTGGGTTCGAATCTCTGTAGGATTTTCAAAAATATCACCATATTCCTTAGAGGAGATAATCAGTCCATAATCACGCGAAGATACTTCTGGGTGTCTTGCAGAGAAAGACTGTACAAGGTGCAAGTCAGAGTCCTTTACAAATGACCCACGGAATCAGACAAGCAATTGAGAGGTCCTGAGTTCGAATCTCAGTACCTTTCTTCAACATTTCTCAATATTCTTTAGAGGAAATAAGCAGTCAATATTCATGCGCAGATACTTCTGGGAGTCTTCCAGAAAAAGACTGTACAATGTGTAGGTCAGAGTCCTTGATAACTGACCCACGGAATCAGACAAGCAATTGAGATGTCCTGGGTTCCAATCTCAGTAGGATTCTCAAAAATATCACCATATTTCTTAGAGGAGATAATCAGTCAATATTCATGCGCAGATACTTCTGGGAGTCTTGCAGAGAAAGACTGTACCTACAATGTGTATGTCAGAATCCTTGATTACTCCAGATTGATTACTGTGGGAAGGTCGACAGAAATTTTTCTGCCCAAGTCCCCATTTTGCTCAAATCACATCCCACACTAGGTACCTACTACCTCTTTGCTGCATTTCATCACAAAGATGATGGGTTATAATTTCATTAAGGTGGATGAACCTTGAAGAAAAATAGAAGATGCAATAAATTTTTTTATTTTATATAATTTTTTTCTTTGAAAAAGGAAGCATTTAATGCAGTGTCCCTGTTATGTGGACGGGGTTGAAGGTATGAAAAGGACATAAACCCTGCTAACACTCTCGAGGAATGCTTTCGTCTCAGCCGCTATAATTCCGATCTCTCCTGATGAAACGAGCAATTGATTTTTTTTCTACCATTCCAGTTCCTTTCCCTCAATCTTGACCCTCAAGTTTTCAAAAGCGAAAGAATCTTCAGATTTTCGAATTGTGTTGAAAGAGAAAGGTTTTGACTCTTGCAAAAATCTAATTCGAATTAATTAACGCCCGTTGAGTATTAAGAGCCATTAGCGCTCTTCTCAAACGTCTAGCCCGCGAGTTAATTGAGATATCCCGCCGGTTGGAAGTCACACTAGCGCGACACATATCAAACATCTGTCTGTTAATTAATCCAGGCACCAATTAGAATGAGTTTTACTTGGGAGGATTTTAATGAGGGCTCGCACCTCTCCCCTTCGAGATGTTAATTAATCCAGGAGACTAGCCGCACACAGGCATCCTCGTGTAACTTCTCGATAATTGTAATAGAACGAGCGAAAAAAAATTACCTTATTAAAAATTTATTTTTAAATTGGTCGTAAACTCCTCTACTCGGAAATACGAGCTAACAATCCTTTATTAACTTGGGCTATTTTAGAAAATATAAAAACAAAAGAAAAGAGTAAAAAGAGAGGAACAAAAAGTGACACGCCGAAGGGAAATGAAAAAAGTTTCATCTTAAGTGAGCGTATGGCAAAGAGGAATGCATGCGGAATAAGCCGAACGATATAAAACTTTTTCACAGCCTTTCATCACTTTTCTCATCATAATCTTCCTTTTTTAGAGAGAAAAATTAGGGTCAAATTCCATCCAATTTTATAAACGAGAAAAGTGAAAATTTAAAGAACTGAGTGGCCAATTTTATTTCGTCTTAATCGTTGAAAAGTGTTAAAAATTTACACTTTTTTCCGAACCTAGGTACTTTCTTTTCTTGTCTCCTGGCGTTTTTCTCGATCGGCCTATTGAGATTTTCACCAAATTGATACTCCTTATATTTTTGACGAATTTTTGGAAAAAAAAAATTTTTTTTTTGTTAGGGAAAAATTTGGTAATTTCACCACTTGCCAGAGGCACATCCTTTGGTCAAAAGGGACTTCTACCTTGAAACTCTTTTTAAAAAATTAATCTTCAAAACATGAAAACTTTCCCTTCCTATATTGTTATTTCGGGGGCACACATCTCATACGAAAGTATTCTCGTCCTACTGTCTTCTCGTCCTAAGACTAACGCACAAAAACTGCTGCGTCGGAGAAATGCGGCATCGTTCCACCCAGCATGTCACGGTCGGTTCGTATGTTTATTTTTGCGAGGATCAGCTCGTTTTGTGTCACAAGGGGGTTAATTTTTTTCCTCTCGCGAGGATTTGCTCACCCTGTAGGCGCCCCTGGATGAATGATGAGCTCGGTAGGCGCAAAAAGGAGTTTAAAATTTGCTGGCGTTGAACGCTGCCGCATTTCTCCTACGCAGCAATTTTTGCACGTTAGTTTTAGGACGAGAAGACAGTAGGACGAGAATACTTTAGGATGAGAATACTTTCGGACGAGATGTAGGCACTCGTTATTTCTCTTTAAGGAAGTTATCGATGGATGCTCTCAAACTTGTACTTTTTCAAATGTTATTGTTATACCCTCCGGTTTTAAGGAGACTTCCAGACTTAGGTAAGAAAATGATGGATATTTTTAAAAAATTTTACGTTTCAAATGAAAGACTTAGTAGGAGGATCGTAAAAAGTGAATAAAGCAAGAATGAAGAGGGCCATAAAGAGCATTAAAAGGAGCCAAAAGATAAAATACTTGTTACTTTAAAGAGTAAAGGAAATATAAAGCTCGACCTAATGTTCTGCCCGAGATTTCTCAAAGGATGCACTAAAATGGCTTATTTTTATTTTATTAAAAAATTTTGGTTTTATGAAAAGGTAAAAAAAATGGCTTTTCAACGAACTTTTCCAGGTTTTAATGATTGAAGATGAGTTTTCAAAGAGTGAAGAGAATATGAACGGCTTACTGACTTTTGAATGGCATTAGGGAGAGGGTTGTTCACACCCTTCCCGGTTATTACCGTTAATGTATGAAAGGGTTCAAAAAACTGGTATTGATTAGAAACGGAGTCCTTTATGAATTATGATTAAAAGGAAGAAGTATGTGAGCCGTCATGGGAAAAAAATGATGTATGAATATAGATACTTCAGGGAGTCTTCCAGAGAGAGACTGTACAAGGTGTAGGTCAGAGTTCTTGATAACTGACCCACGGAATCAGACAAGCAATTGATAGGTCCTGGGTTCGAATCTCAGTAGGATTCTTCATTTCCCACCCCATTCTTAAGAGGAAGGATGTTGAACTCCATATTCGATGTTTATTTTTCCCAGATTTTAATGAAGTCTAAGAATTAATGAACTTATTAAACTTTTTATTTTCTTGACTTGTAATCCATGTAATAAAACTGGTCGTTTTTGCTACTTGAAAACCTTGAGCATGTTTTACAAGGGTTACCACCGTTGGGCGTGGGCAAGAGGACATGCAATAACAACCGCAACATAACCGCTTCCCTTTTGTTATATAATTGACAAGGAGACCTTTACTGTCTTGTTAAACTAGTCACAAAATAATTTTTTTTTAAGAAAAAGAATACACACGCGATATTTCTTCGTGAAAACACCTGACGATGAGTCTGGGTGGTCTATATTCACCGCAGAGAGATTTCAAAAGATAGGCGCTGAGAGAAAGACGTTTTCTGACTCAGTCTGTTATTAGTCAGATATTAAAGTCTTGATCGTAAATAGTTTTTTTCTCTAGAAGAGTTATTTAGGTGGACAACTCAAATTGCGATTTATCGGGAGTTGTATTTCAGATCGTGACTGCAGCCTCGGTAACGTCTTCACTTACCGCCGGCTAATTAATATCCTCGAGGCTCAACTATTTTAAAAAGCGAATAACCCAATTGTAAGTTATTTACTCGCGTTTGGGAAGGAACTGCGGAAGTTTTGTAGTGTTAATGTTAGTTTGGCCAGTGTTTTGGCCTAAAGGGAATCGTAGTTCATAGTCAAATAAAGTAAAAACTGAGGTTTTTCTCTCCAAAAGCGAGAGAAATCCGTCAAAACAACGTAAAAAATGAGGATTCTTTCTCAAAAAGAAAAAACGTCAAAATAATGTAAAAACTGAGGTTTTTCATTCGAAAAGCAAGAAAAATCCGTCAAAATGAAGTAAAAACTGAGGATTCTTTCTCAAAAGAAAAAAAAAATCCGTCAAAATAATGTAAAAACTGAGGTTTTTCTCTCCATAAGCCAGAGAAATCCGTCAAAATAACGTAAAAACGGAGGATTCTTCGTAAAATAATGTAAAAACTGAGGTTTTTCAATCAAAAAGCAAGAAAAATTCTTCAAAATGAAGTAAAAACTGAGGTTTTTCTCTCCACAAGCCAGAGAAATCGGTCAAAACAATGTAAACACTGATGATTCTCTCTCAAAAAGTGAGAAAAAAACCGTCAAATAATGAAAAACTAAGGTTTTTCATTCAAAAAGCACGAAAAATTCGTCAAAATGAAGTAAAAACTGAGGATTCTTTCTCAAAAGAAAAAAAAAATCCGTCAATGGAGTAGAAACTGAGGTTTTCATTCAAAAAGCACGAAAAATTCGTCAAAATGAAGTAAAAACTGAGGATTCTTTCTCAAAAAGAAAAAAAAATCCGTCAAATAATGTAAAAACTGAGGTTTTCTCTCCATAAGCCAGAGAAATCCGTCAAAATAACGTAAAAACGGAGGATTCTTCGTAAAATAATGTAAAAACTGAGGTTTTTTATTCAAAAAGCAAGAGAAACCCGACAAAATAATGTCAAAATTGAGGTTTCTCTCTCATAAAGCAAGAAAAATCCGTCAAAATAACGTAAAAACTGAGGATTCTTTCTCAAAAAGAAAAAAAAAATCCGTCAAAATGAAGTAAAAATGAGGTTTTTCATTCAAAAAGCATAAGAAACCCGTCAAAATAATATAAACGCTGAGGATTCTCTCTGAAAAAGCAAGAGAAACCCGACAAAATATGTAATGTAAAAACTCGGTTTTCCGGTAACGTCTTCACTTACGGCCGGCTAATTAATATCCTCGAGGCTATCTCAGCTATTTTAAAAGCGAATAACCAATTGTAAGTTATTTACTTTGCTCCTTCGTGTTTGGGAAGGAACTGCGGAAGTTTTGTAGTGTTGATGTTAGTTGGGCCAGTGTTTTGGCCTAAAGGGAATCGTAGTTCATCTCTTCTCGTCGACAGGATGAATTTGACTAATGTAACTTTCAAAACCGCAGTTGTCCTTAGGGATGAAAAGTTGCTGACGTCCAACTTAATGAAATTTCTAAGTATAAATTCTTAATAAAAAGCAATTTTAGATAAGAAATTGGAGGAAAAAAGGCTTGGAGTCTATATAAGGGTGAAAACGACAGAGATTAGAAGTAGAAATTAACAGGGGGATTGAGGGTCTCTTATCTGTTCTCCGTTCTGATAGTCTCCGATCCGCTTTAGTTGGCGAGCAAACGATGTCCAGGCGGAAAGTCGTGAGTGGGACACCTTCCACATATCGTACCCCTCGTTTAGATTAGGTCTCTTTGTCCGAGACGAAGGCGTGCCATTAGAGATCCCCCAGCACCATCCGCTTTCCCCGAGAGTCAAGATAGCTTCCGTGGACAGATCAACATTTCCACGCTATCAACGGCGAACATGCCCCGCACGGCAAAAGCTCTCTTGAAACTTTAAATATTATTAACTTCCCTCAACTAATGAGTTTCTCAAGAGAAAAACTTTTTTCTTCTTTAGTTCCGCCAAGAAGCTAAAAAAATTTTCACAATTTTTTAAACATTTTCCCCAGTTTTTTATTCGGATTTCCAGGCTTTTCTGGTGTCAAACCCACTAAATTTTGGCAATTAAAGGGGTGAGACGAGGTGCGCGAGAGAAGTTAATGAGGAAAGAAAAGGTTATTTCAATTAAAACATCTTTCTGGCTCACTAGCGCTTCGCCTCACCCCTCTCAAATGGCTAGACTTACGCCCATCCAAATTTTAATTAGGTACTTTTAGCATTTGATAAGCAAAATAAAAAGGAGTTATTGTGGATTTTACTTTCTTCAAATAATTGATTTTCGAGATTAAAATTGTATATTATTTTTGAAAGCGATAAATTGCATTTTTTTTTCTTTTTTACATTTGGTCTTCAAACTTCAAAGTAAAAACTCAGGTTTTTCTTTCAAAAAGCAAGAAATATCTGTCAAAATAAAGTTAAAACTCTGGGTTTTCATTCAAAAAGCAAGAGAAACCCGTCAAAATAATGTAAAAACCGATGATTCTCTCTCAAAAAGCGAGAAAAATCCGTCAAAAAGAAGTAAAAACTGAGGTTTTTCTCTCCCCAAGCATGAGAAATCCGTCGAAATAAAGGAAAAACTGAGGATTCTTTCTCAAAAAGAAAAAAAAATCCGTCAAAATAATGTAAAAACTGAGGTTTCTCTCTCAAAAAGCAAGTAAAATCCGTCAAAATGAATTAAAAACTGAGGTTTTTCTCTCAAAAAGCAAGAAAAATTATTCAAAATAAAGGGCCAACTGAGGTTTTTCTCTCCGCAAGCAAGAGAAATCCGTCAAAATAACGAAAAAACTGAGGATTCTTTCTCAAAAAGAAAAGAAAAATCCGTCAAAATAATGTAAAAACTGAGGTTTTTCTCTCCACAAGCCAGAGAAATCCGTCAAAATAACGTAAAAACTGATGATTCTTTCTCAAAAAGAAAGAAAAAAACCGTCAAAATGAAGTAAAAACTGAGGTTTTCTCTCCTCAAGAAAAATTATTCAAAATAAAGGGCCAACTGAGGTTTTTCTCTCCGCAAGCAAGAGAAATCCGTCAAAATAACGAAAAAACTGAGGATTCTTCTTCAAAAAGAAAAAAAAAAAAGTCAAAATACCTAACGTAAAAACTGAGGTTTCTCTATCATGAAGCAAGAAAAATCCGTCAAAATGAAGTAAAAACTGAGGTTTTTCTCTCCACAAGTAAGAAAAATCCGTCAAAATAACGTCAAAACTCAGGATTCTCTCTGAACAAGCAAGAGAAACCCGTCAAAATAATGTAAAAACCGATGATTCTTTCTCAAAAAGCAAGAAAAATCCGTCAAAATGAAGTAAAAACTGAGGTTTTCTCTCCTCAAGTAAGAGAAATCCGTCAAAATAACGTTAAAACTGAGGATTCTCTCTGAAAAAGCAAAAGAAACCCGTCAAAATAATGTAAAAACCGATGATTCTCTCTCAAAAAGCAAGAAAAATCCGCCAAAATAAAGTAAAACTGAGGTTATCCTCTACACAAGCGTGAAAAATCCGTCAAAATATCTTATAAACTGAGGATTCTTTCTTAAAAGAAAAAAAATCCGTCAAAATAATGTAAAACTGTGAATTCTCTCTCAAAAAGCAAGAGAAACCTGTCAAAATAATGTAAAAACCGATGATTCTTTCTCAAAAAGCAAGAAAAATCCGTCAAAATGAAGTAAAAACTGAGGTTTTTCTCTCCCCAAGCATGAGAAATCCGTCAAAATAACGTCAAAACTGAGGATTCTCTCTGAAAAAGCAAGAGAAACCCGTCAAAATAATGTAAAAACCGATTATTCTCTCTTAAAAAGCAAGAAAAATCCGCCAAAATAAAGTAAAAACTGAGGTTTTTCATTCAAAAAGCAAGAGAGACCCGACAAAATAATGTAAAAACTGAGGTTTTCCTCTCAAAAATCAACCTAATTCGACTTTTTTTGTTCCTACTTCTGGTGACTATTTTGTTAATGGCATTTTTACAAAAAAACATAAACAAAAAACCTTCTTTTGACCGGATTTTAGTGTAGAATCTATCGCATTTCTAGGAACGCTTTATTAAGTCCATTAATTTTTATGAGGAAATAAAAGGTGGTTTTTAATCTAATAATTTGAATTTTTTAAGGGGGTTAACCGGGGGCTCCACGTCCACAATGTGTCGCTTTTATCTCCAGACGCTAATGTATGATTCATTTGAATAGTTTATGGAGTGTGACACACCACAAAAGGTCCATCCTTATTCTATTAATAAAGAAAAAAAATAATAAAAAAGGGGGAGGTCGAGAAAAAATATTAACCCACCCTTTTAGAAGGGATTTGTTCGAGAACGTTTTGTGGCCTATGAATGGGGAGGACCGAATGCGAATAACTATTCAGATTAGTGTTCTAATATGTAGGACATAAATCAAAGTCTTAAACGCTTTACGTGATAAATCTTTTAAAACCATAAATCCCCGCTTCTGAAGTCGCCCAAGGTTATATGTGGAATCGTAAAAAATTAAACACCTCGTCCCGCATTGTGTAATTCGGAAACGCGAAACCGTCTTTTTCGAGGAGATTTTCGGAACAGATGCGCCCTTTTATGGAATGAAGTTATTTAGGGATTTTTTTATGTTTTCTAATAATAAGAATCAGAAACATCGGGCGGAAAAACGCCAGTTGGAGTGTTAGTTACGGTGTACTATTTTTATTCCCTCCCCTTAAAAAAACGTTTTTCTTTTTATTAAAAAGTGAAGCATAAAACAATAAATCATGCTAAATATCATTTTTATTATTTTTTCTATCTATTGAATGGGAAAGCTAAATAAATTAAGCAAAACTTGACTTCTTAGCTCTTATTTTGGACAGTAAATCCTGTTTATAATAGCTTTTTTCCAACCGCACTTTGAAACTGGTTTGAAACTCCTGGAGCATGCGCAGAAGGATTTGGACTTCAGATTTGACGGACAAACGATTCGTACGACCTCAAGTTTGACGTCCAAATCCTTCTGAGCATGCTCCAGGAGTTTCAAACAATGTTGGAACAAAGCTATTATTAAGTTTCCTTCGCTTTTTTCTGCCAAGGAATCCCCATTTTACTGGATTTTTAGTTTTTCCTTTTGAAAGGCCACGTTCAACTGGATTTTGGACATTTTTGTGGCCAATAAAACCCTTATTTTACAAGATTTTGTGGGAGGCTCTTTTGAGCGAAAAAAAGTGGTTGTTTGAAGAGCTTCCAACGAAAACTTCCTTAAAGAGAAGTAAAAATATAGGAGGGGGAAGTATAACGGAGGAAGAAGTATAAAGGAGGGGAAAGTATAAAAGAGGGGAAGCATAAAGGTAGTAGGTAGAAATAATGGGATTTTGCCCAAGGGAGTTCCCTCTCTTAGCGCGTGGAAGTATGAAATTTCTCCCTACTAAAATGATAATAATGTACGAAAATGATAATTTTTTACACCA
The DNA here is from genome assembly GCA_014119065.1 of Orius insidiosus. Lineage (NCBI taxonomy): Eukaryota > Metazoa > Arthropoda > Insecta > Hemiptera > Anthocoridae > Orius > Orius insidiosus. The sequence goes on from JACGAQ010000149.1 coordinate 175,505, forward strand.
AAATTCTTAAAAAATATAAGGAGTAATCGCTAAACATTTGGTGAAAATCGGACAAACGAGCGAATTTTTTAAAATTTCAAACTGACATATCTCCGCCATTTTTTCGAAATTCAAAAATCGCCCTCGTTCTTGTTCTCCGACAAGGAAGATTTTGTGATTTGGTGAAAATCGGTTCAAAACTGTGGCCGTGAAGTGTTCCGGAAAAATGCTACGGACGGACGGCACCACAGACAAAGTTGAGATCGATCAGTAGTCGATTTGACCCTCCGGGGTCTGAATGACCCTTCCCCAAAAACCCGACGTGGAGAGTATAACAATAACTTCTATAAGGAAGTTAAAAACCAATATGTATTATCGTTTTTCTTGGTTGTTTTACTTTTCCCTCAGATTTTGATACGACAAACCCCCATTTTACCAGATTTATAAAAAAAATATCAGATATTGCGGTAACCTATATTTTCCGACTAAAAAACCCAGTTTACTATATTTCAGGGGCTTTCTTATATGTTTTGGCGTAGAACACCGACACATTCTTCTGGATTTTGGAGAAAAAAGTTTCGCTAACAAAACCCCATTTTCAACAGATTTTAGATTAGTTTTGGACTTTTTTCCTACCAAGAAATCCACATTTTACTGGATTCTTAGAGATTTCTTCGATTTTTCGGGGTAAAACCCACTCCGAAGGATATTTGGACATTTTCTGGCCAATAAAACCCCATTTTACGAACTGTGTAGGAGTTTTCCGTCTTTTTTCGCTCAAAAAACCCAATTTTGCTATATTTAAAGAGGTTTCTTGAATTTTTTGACATGGAAGCCTTCAAACTTTTTTTCCAACCATTACCCTGATGGACTCCCCTATAGAGTGTAGGATTATCCTCAATTGCCAAAGAATTCAACAGTTATGGAGATTTCATTTTCCCATAAAATTCAATTATTTCAATTTTGCTTTAAACATCACCTCTGGAGGCATTTTTTAAGGTAACTTTTTTTTCTCTCTCTCTTTTTAATATTTTTAAAGGCCTAACTTTTTTTAAGAGGAAATTACTTTTGTTGTTGTTCTAAAAAGTTTTTGTTGTGTATAAATTTTTTAGGTATCTTCATATTTTGGTTTCCTCGATGTTTTTTAAAATTCCAAGTTCCATCCCTCGCTTAGTCCTGTCAAAAAGTTTAATAGGAAAATTTTGATTTGTCAAAGGATGAAAAACGTTTTATAATCGAATTGACGCCTTTTTCTCGTGGCGTCATTTCTAAAAGTTATAAACTTCAAAAGAGGATTCTATTTCCAATGTGGAGAGTTTAATTTGCATAGAAATCCTGGGGTAATTGGGCCGCGCGACGAAATCGCCTCATCACAAAAGGGCTTTTCCAAATTAAACGCGATGCAAGTTTGCTAATGCAATTTCAAAATTCACAATGCAGTTTCTGTTTGTAAAAGCGTTTGAAACTTAAGGAAAAGTTAAGAGTGGGTTTGAAAGGGGAAGGGAAGTTGAGTTAATAACGACGGAAGAAAGGCGGAGTATTGTGACAATCGTAGCTCCCTTCTTGAGGCGTTACCGCTCGCCCTTTCAACCCTTCCCTCGAATTTAAACCCCCTTTACCACTCCCTTTAACCTCCCCTCCCGCAGAGAGTGACTGCTTAATATAAGTTTAGCCCTTTTAATTGATGGATCCGAGGAAAATTGGAGAACGACATCTGGCCCTTCCGACTCTATCATTTATGCGACTAATTGAAATATCTTTTGACAGAAGTCACACTGAGCCTACTTTTTTTTTCGCACAAAAATTACGTTCGTAGACCCTATTTTTAAGTAAACCAATCCCCTATTGCCTAAAACGCGATAAGTAAATTGTTCAAAATCAGGTGGGCGTAAGTATTGCCATTTGAGAGGGGCGAGTAGAAGATTGACCCTTTAACTTACCCCTCCCTCCTTTGGGCCCATGAAACCCCAAAAGTGAATTACATAATGATGGTCGGGAGGGTGCTAGTTTTGCCATTTAGAAGGGCGAGTTGAAGATTGATCGACTCTTTGATTCACCCCTCTCAAATGGCAAAACTTACGCTTACCCGACATTTTCTCGCGTTTTCGAAGCCAAACAGCCATCCCATCTCTTTTGGTCCTTAAAACCCAAAAAGTAAATTAAATAATAAAAGTCGGGAGGGCGTAAGTTTTGCTGATAGTGGAAGATTGATCATCCCTTTGACTCACCCCTCTCAAATGGCAAAACTTTCACCTAACTTTTCGCGTTTTGGAAGCCAATTTCAAAGTTATTTTCTGGTTCCGAAATCCCGAACCTAAATCAGCTTTTTTTGAGAATCTAATCGCCTATTATGCCGAAAACGCGATAAGTAAATTGTTCAAAGTCGGGTGGCGTAAGTTTTGCTATTTGAGAGGGGCGAGTAGAAGATTGACCCTTTAAAAGACCCCTCTCTCCTAACGCTTTGGGCCCATAGAACCCAAAAGTGAATTACATAATGAAGGTCGGGAGGGTGTTAGTTTTGCCATTTGGAGGGAGAGTGGAAGATCGACCCTTTGACTCACCCCTCTCAAAAGGCAAAACTTACACCCAAACTTATCGAGTTTCGGATGCCAAAATAGCCCTCCCAACTTTTTTGGCCGTTAACGAATTAAGAAAGCACCATTTTACGGAATTACAACGACATGGCAACATGGCGGAAGCCATTATATGCTAAGTTATAAAAAGTAGGTATTATAAAAGTAAGCATAATATAATTCATTAAAAAAACTGAAATGTCAACCATTAATCGTCGTTAAAGACGTCATAAATGTGTTTTTTTTTAAATATGTGGGTGAATGCTAATACAATGGACAATACCTGAGATCGTACATTCTAAAGAAACTCGAAGTAATTTAGTGTCCACTTGTCCTTCATTTTAATGAAATCACTTTAATGGAGAATTCCCGCGGATGTAGGCGTAAAACGAATTAAAAAGCCGAAGGAAGATTTTTCTTATTAAATTATGACGTTTTAAATAGGGGATAGTACAAGTAGGTGTTTATTTATGTAAAAAGAGAGGCTTGATAATTATTGAAAAGCGTATAATCTGGACACAATAACCCCCTCCTTCGTTTTATGAATAATATATTAAAGAATACGCTTTGACAGGCGTGTCCGTCTCAAAATGAGACGTTTTTCTATTGTTGTTCGTCAACAAGAAGGCCTTTTGTTTAGAGGAAGAAGAGTAGAAGACTCGGAGGGAGCTACCGAAAACCTCATCCCCGTCATCACTTATTCACGCGCTCATTTGCCCCAAAGGCCTTTTAACCCCTTTCTAATGACTGGCGTTAATCATTCACTCCTTTTTCCCCCCTATTGCGATATTTCAAATCGAGACAATGTACGATGCAGGACCGAAATTAAACGCTGTTTTGTTTGTTTCTTACCTTCCCCCTTTTCTTTCACCAAAATTGAAATATTCAGGTGTACTAATTGCCAACTCCTGCTTTCCAAAGGAAAACGAATTATTTATTTAATTAAATTAAAATTTTAGAATGTTTTCCTTTTCTTAATCTTAACGCCATTTAAAATTAACAAGATTTTCCTTTTTCCTTCTATGATTTAAATATTTGATCCTACTAATCAAAACTTTGTTTATATCATTTTCTCAACTTTTGTTATGCATATTATATTGGAAACTGTTAAAGTTTTCATAGTTTACTGATTTATATGGACAAATAAATTTTCTCTTTATTAAGCCTACCTTGAGATTGTATAAATTTGAATCCATCTTTGAATAATAGGTACCTATTAAAAGTTAAGCTATAAGCAAAGTGGCATTCAAATTGTCCTCAAGGAGTAACAGGTTCATCCCACTTCTGATGTTACCCCTATTCTGATATCAGCTATCCCACTTCTGATATCGGCACTCACACTTCTGATATAGGCTATCCCACTTCTGATATCAGTTACCCCTCTTCAGATATCGGTTATCCCTCTTCTGATATCGGCAGTCCCACTTCTGATATCAGTTACCTCTATTCAGATATCGGTTATCCCACTTCTGATATCGGCAATCCCACTTCTGATATAGGCTATCCCACTTCGGATATTGGTTATCCCACTTCTGATATCGGCAATCACACTTCTGATATAGGCTATCCCACTTCTGATATCAGTTACCCCTCTTCAGATATCGGTTATCCCACTTCTGATATCGGCAATCCCACTTCTGATATAGGCTATCCCACCTCTGATATCGGTTACCCCTCTTCAGATATCGGCTATCCCTTTTCTGATATTGGCTATCACACTTCAGACATCGTTTATCCCTCTTCTAATATCAGCTTCTCCACTTCAGATATCGGCTATCCCTTTTCTGATATTGGCTATCAAACTTCTGATAATTCTGATATAGTTTATCCCACTTCTGATATCGGCTTCCCCACTTCAGATATCTGTTATCCCACTTCTGATAAGGGCTATCAAACTTCTGATATCGGCTATAAATCTTCTGATATCAGTTATCCTACTTCTGATATCTGGCTACACTCTTCCCATATAGGTTATTCCACTTCTGATATCTGTTACCCACTTCTGATATCGGCAATCCCACTTCTGATATCGCCTATCCCACTGCTGATATCGCCTATCCCACTTCTGATATCGCCTATCCCACTTCTGATATCGACTATCCCACTTCTGATATCGCATATCCCTCTTTTGATTTCAAAAGTATTAGAGTATTTACTATAATCGGCGTCGACTCCACAGGGAAAGTCTTTCAGTTTGAAATTTGCAATTTTCTCATTATGTAAAATGTGTTAAAGTTGGGAGTTGTTATGGTGAGAATAAGAGGGTAAGTCATATCTGAATAATGATAGCGACTCCTGCGGGATTAGGGGGTGCTCCATTACGGAGACTCATGTACGTCTTAAGGTAAGGATTAAACAGTTTCCCTAGGAACTCCCACTCCGAAAGTGATTAATAATATTATCATTAAACTGCTTAATGACACGTTCCTTTATGCGAGAGGAGCAATTCTATGGAGATGCCGAGTCACCGGGAAGGGAGGTTGTGGGAGGAAAAGCGGTGGGGGAGGCTTTTCCATAGGTGCCATGAGCAAATTGCCACGGAAACACCGTCACAAACCGCACTCTTTATGTGATTAAGATCCTCCTCCCTAAACACAACCCCAAACCCACCCTTTTAACCTTTTGTTAACCTTCAGAATTTCCTAACAACAATTTGTTTTCTTTTTTCATTTTAATGAGGATGGTATTTCAGTAAAATAATATTTAAGTGGCCATTAAGGGAGTCATTTGAGCTTCAAAATAGAGGACTAGTTCAAATTGCGGTATGCCGTTGCGGCTGTTATCCACAATCCTAATTTCGGGGAATTGCCATTAATATCTCGTATAGTTTGAGCTTTCGACTTGATGCAAATTGATATCAAACATGACATTCAATATGTGCTTCCTATTGTAATTTTATTAGATCGAAATTCCCTATATCCACCCATGTTTATTAATGTGAACAGCGGTTATTATGGAAATTTTTGTTTGACCGATTTCGGGGAGCCAGAAAATCGACATTTCACTCTGAGGCTTCTTCACTCAAAGAGGGGGTTTTCATTCAAAATTTTTCATTGAATAATCGCATTTTTATTTAAAATTATAACTCTAGATTATAAGGTTAATGTAGGGTTATGTTTTTATGCTTTTAATCGATTCGGCCGGCCGGCCGTCCGTAGCATTTTTTCCGGAACACTTTACGGCCCGATTTCCACCAAATTTTCACACCAATTTCTTTAGCCGGTAAAGAAGAATGTAACGAGGGCGATTTTTAATTTCAAAAAATGGCGGAGATATGTCTGTTTGAAATTTTAAAAAATTCGCTGCGGCAGAACCGTTAATCCGATTTTCACCAAATTTTCATCAATTACTCCTTATATTTTTTAAGAATTTTTGGTGTAAAAAAATTGCCACTTTTTTTTTAGGAGGGAGAAATTTCATACTTATACCCATTACGAGAGGCACATCCCTAGGCGAAAGAGCCCATTATTTCTACCTTGACTGAAAAAAAGAACTTAAAAAATTTTTCAAAAAAAAACCGGAAAATTTTAGGAAAAAAACATAGAAAATTTAAAAAAAAAACTTAGAAAACTTTTTGGAAAAAAAAGGAAAACCCGGAAAATTTTTCGGAAAAAAAACTTCCCTTCCTTTTCCCTTATTCTTCCCCTCTTTTATACTTCCCTCTCTCGTTATACTTCGTTCCCTTATACTTCCCCCTCCGTTATACTTCTCCTCCTTTATACTTCCCCCTCCTATTTTGTTACTTCTCTTCAACCCAGTACTTTATTTTCTCAATGAGAGGTTACTGTATTACCCTATTTTTAGAGAGAGGGCCTTCCGTTCTCCATCCAACAAGGGTAATACAGTAACCTCTTTTTGGGAAAGTTAAAAAAATAGGATGATATTCTGCGACGTATGGCCGAGGAAGAGAAGTCCTCACATCGCGATGTCTTTCTCCGTACATTTGAATATTTTAAGATTTCTATATACTTACATTAGCTTACATGCTTATTTCTTGTCAATGCTGACGTCTAACTAAAAAACCATTAAAACTCGAATGGAGGAATTTCCTGGAGCTCGTTCAAATATAAGATGTTTAAATCGGATTCATAAATAATTCAAAAGTACGCTTTGAAATGGAACATCAGGGGGTTTAAATTAAGCAATCCTTATATACGTGTATTATACATTAAACAAGACCTGGAAAAGGGTTGACTGCCTCTCAAACGGATGTCCATTTCGTCCCCGCTCTTTTACACCAAACGGAATCTCAAATTGGTTCATTTACTTGACCGGTTGTAATGACAAACTTCCAATTAAATTTTTTCGTTTTGCCTTTTATTTTTCCTTTTCTGTCCTCTCCAACCTGTTCTCACCATATTCTCATTTAAGAACGCCCGTTCTCAGTTCTGTGACAGTTTTATGTCTGACTTTTAAATTTTATTGTCTATAATGAAGTTTATGATATGTCGCGAGAGGCTTTTATTTATTTTTTTAAGATACGAGCCCCAAGGACCTTGGTAATTCTCCTCCGTGACTACTAATGGCTTACTTCTGATCCTTCCTCCAGCTCGAGGAGACATAGATGGTAAATTATTGCCTTTGTTTCGCCTCGTAATAAACCACATATCATATTACACGCCTTGTCATCTCAAACAACTTTTTCCCACTTAAAAAACCGCCACAACTCAGACGTTATCGTGATTTTCGCCATTTCTGATAACTCTTTTCACTCAAAACACTTTTGATTTATTCCTATTTTATAAAAGGGTTTGATTAGACCCCTCTCGCATGCTTACATGCAATCTTTACTTATGCTCAATCAATGTTTTTTCAATTCAACATTCTCTGTTCTCAAAATCACGTGAATCATGACATATTTACATCAAAGTATGAATATGCAAAAAGAAAATTATTTTGTATCATTTAAAGCACACCAAAAATTATGCAGATCGGATAAAAATAAAATTACGAATTTATTCAGGACAAAAAAGTTCTCCACAAACGGGGATTTGAACCCAAGACCTCTATGTCAAGAGCGCCAGCTGGGGTTGGAAGCCAGGAGACATCTCCATTTCTGCTGCTTCATTCCCTTGGAGATACCTATCGCTAGTTGCGTCGAATTTATGGATGGGTCTATTTTTAGATTTCTGCTCTACTATTATCCTTCGAAGGCGCCTTTACTTTTGGCAAAAACAGAAACTTCTATCAACTTTATTGCATCCAGCTGCACTATCGATCATTCAAGCAGAGAAGCAATTTGCCTTGATACGCGCAACAGTGCATTATAAATTTAGGATTTATTAAAAAGGACAAAAAAGACTTCCAATTTCTTGGATTTGAAGCCCGGACCTCTCAATTGCTTGTTCAGGACCTATCAATTGAGGCGCTCCGGGTACGAAGGGCGAACTCAACATCGGACAATTTTTTTTTTTTTTAATTTTCAGATTCTAGACCTCTTGGTGAATACACCCATTTAAATTTTATGTAGAGTTCGCCCTTTTTTCCCCTTTAAATACGTAAAAACCGATATGCGGCAAAGCTCTAACTGCGATATCCGAGCGAATACGAAGGGCGAACTCCACATCCTAGTCCACAGTGGGGGCTCCTTTTCCCATTCCAGGGCATGACTTTTCTGTTGAGTTCGCCCGTAACATAAAACTTTAAAATGCGAATATCTCGAAACTACGTTTTGTTGAGTTCGCCCTTCGTACCCGGAGCGCCTCAATTGCACACGTTTGCTTAATAGCGACGATTTCACCATTTGATGGGTCGATTTCTGGATTTGTGCTCATTATTGCCTTCCAACGTTCCTTAACTTTTGGCACAAACAGAAGCTTTGTAAAAACTCTATTGCATCCAGCTGCATCATGCGTTTTTGATTTCTACCACTATGGGTCCATTTCAAGATGTTCTCTTGCTTATCCGCCCACTTTCTCATAACACAGGGAGCATTTAAATTTAGAACTTCCTATACCATTGCATCCAGAAGCATCAATCAAGCAGAGAAACATTGCAATTTGTCCTTTCAATCGGTTTATTTAGGACTTCAAAGCATAAATTTCAAAAAGTCATAGAGGTAATGTTGAAAAATTACAGTCATACGAATCCATTACTCTTTTTAAGAAATGTTGTTTCCCCGACCTTAGGTTATGTAATAATAGCCAGGACCGATGACAGCATTCCAGAATCTATTTGTTAATGTCTTGTCTAATTTATGGCTATTCAGTAAAATGATACATCGTCCTTATCATTAACATTTTTTTATTTAAAAAAAGGGGTTAAACATCTGCAATGATAGGTTTTGGTTAACTCATCATTAGCAGAAAGTGCAAATACTTACTCGGCATTCAAACAGAAGGGAGAGATTCTTTCAGGATCTCCCCTCTTTGCTTACTCCGCAGGCAAAATCCGAAGACCGATGTCCTCAAAGGGACTAAATAGACTTTGTTCAGCCTTCCAGAAAAAAAGCTATCTAACGAAAATAGAAAAAGTTTTCCCATGGAAAAAACTATAAAAAATTTTCAATTGAATCTTTTACTAAGTTGGGATTCAAGACGTCCCGCGGGATGGGTAGTTAAAGAGACTTTGTGCCGGATGGTCCGACTGTATGGGGTTAAATCCGCTATAACGACCTCTATAAAGTGTTTAGGGTTTAGAGTTGGTAATACCTGCCGCTTGGGTATCATTTCCAACAAATACCGGCTGAACTGGAACCAAGTAGATTACTTGCTGATATATTTACAACTGTTCTCTAAGCCTTTAACGTTTTTTCCCCCAACTTTTATTCTCTCAAAGCCTAAGGTGTGTAAGGATTTTAAGTTTTTCAAATCTGTTGCCTTTGCGGAAGAAATGTTTTGTCACGAATATCGGGATCGAAAAGGGAGGAGTTTAAAACGTGATGGATGATTCGAATTCACACCGGATTCTTTGGCACCAAATGACAAATTCCCGTGATTGGTTATTGAGTGGTAAACCCTGTAATGAACGTGACCCGTTACGTCATTTCCTCGGACATCACGATTCCCCCTCTCCACCTCACGGCAGAACGGTTAATCTTCGACTTCGATCCCGTCCATTACCGCTCCAGATTGATTAAAATCTTTTCAATATTTCGACCTCCGAAATTTTCGACGTTTTTCATCAGGAAGTTTTTCAATAAAATATTAAAACCAAGGGAAAAAAGAACGCCATTAAATTAAGAGCGTTCTCGAACCGAGTATTTAGAGTCCAACAAATCAAAAAGATATCTGATATAAGAGAGTACAATGCCGCCACTTGGGACCCAACCAATGTAATTTCTTACAAACATACGAGACTCCTCTGCTGCATAATTTTAAATAAAAAAAAATATCGTCTCTCCTTTTATCTCTATGCTTTGCAAATTTTTTATCTTCGCTCTTCTAATATCCTAAACGATTTTTTCTCCCATCGAGTTCTTTAAATTTAAAAAGGCCTGTCCGATAATGAGATTTTAATGCATTTTTTTTTTTATTTCGATAGAAGAGGTTGAGATAAAAATTTTTCCACGGAATCGGAGAAAGATTTATAGAAAAGTTGAAAAAACAAACAGTTTGGGTGTGAAGTTGGAATTATTGATTTCTTTCAGTCAAACCGTTGTCGAAAGTTTTTTTTTTTTCGCTCCCTACGACTTGTCGACCCCTTATAATTTTCTAATGGACCTTCCAATTTCCATCAGGGCAGAACTTGCGATAGGCGCTGTCTGCGGTGTCGTACATTAAATGGGAGGGTTATGATGTGACAAAACTTTTTCCCTGTTTATAGGAATTTTCTGGTTTCTGAGAAGAAACAATTAAAGTCGTTTTTCGGACGAAAAACACCTATGGAAATATTTTTGATCTCTTTTAGGTAGATTTTTTTTGTTCCGTTTTCCTAGGTTTTTACGCTTTTTTGATCATTTTAACTCCCTTAAAGAAGTTATTGTGATACCCTCCACATCGGGTTTTTGCGGAAGGGTCTTTCTGTGGCTCCGGCCGGCTTCTTCTCCCGTGAAACCCGACGTTTACAAGCAGTTTTAGGCGTTTTCATAGGATTTTATACCGAGAAACTCAATTTTTACTGTTTTAGGCGCATTTTCCTAAAAGCCTAACCTGCTCTTGAATTCTGGAAATCTGTAATAACCTCCTTCCTCCCTAGGCATAATTTTAGGTTAAAAAACGCCGTATAAAAATTTAAACTAATACATAATATTTTGCTGTTTTGAACATTACTGTAACACATTACATCGGCTAAAATAAGAATTATCCTGGAGAAAAGTACTGGTTTGAAGAGCTTCCAACGAAAACTTCCTTAAAGAGAAGTATCTATATAGGAGGGGAAGTATAACGGAGGGGACGTAAAACTTAGGGGAAGTATATGGGAGGGGAAGTATAACGGAGGGGGAAGTACAACGGAGCGGGAAGTATATGGGAGGGAAAGTATAAGGGAGGAGGAAGTATAAGTGAGGGGAAGTTTAAGTGACGGGTAGTATAACAGAGGGTGAAGTATAACGGAGGGGGAAGTATAAGGGAACGAAAGTATAACGGAAGGGGATGTATAAGGGATGGAAAGTATAAAGGAGAATTTTCCAAGTTTGTTTTTTCGAAAAATTTTTCGGGTTTTCCTTTTTTTTTCGAAATTTTTTCCATGTTTTTTGTACAATTTTTTTTTTCAAATAGTTTTCGAAGTTTTTTTTCGAAAAATTTTTCGGTTTTTTTTTCCAAAAATTTTTGAAGTTTTTTTTTCGAAAATTTTTTAAATGTCAAGGTAGAAATAATGGTCTCTTTGGCCCAGGGATGTGCCTCTCGTGGTGGGTACAAGTACAAAATTTCTCCCTACTAAAATAAATTAATAATTAAAAAGTGGCAATTTTTTTACACCCAAAATTCTTAAAAAATATAAGGAGTAATTGGTGAAAATCGGTTGAAAACTGTGGCTGTAAAGTTTCCGGAAAAAAATGTTACGGCCGGACGGCCGGAGCCACAGGCAAAGTTGAGGTCGGTAAAGTTCAATATTCAAATTGACCCTCCGGGGTCTGGAAGACCCTTCCCCAAAAACCCGACGTGGAGGGTATCACAATAACTTCTTTAAGGAAGTTAAAATTGTTACGAACCAGGATTCGAACCTATAACCTCACTTTAATGGTAAGGTAAGTTGTTTTTAATGAAAAAGTTTTTATGATTTTTAGGATGTTTCTTTCGTATTTGTGATTTTATGAGCGTAAAGGGTAGTTAGGTTGTAATTTTGATTAAAAGTGCACTTTGCCCTCAGTGGGTACGTTTCTCTTAGTCAAGGGGCCGGAAACAAATAATATGGTTGCCGCTAGTGGAAAACCGAGTGGTAAATTTCTAACCCCGCTACAATTAATTCGACTCTTTTGTATGTGTCTGTTACAATTTCCACGTTTAAAACCCGGAGAGAACGGAGTTTTCTTCCTATTAATCTCGGCCACGTTCAAATTAGGACTTTTAAAAGTTTATTTCAAACATTATTTTGTTTTTAAGCTTTTTATCAGTTTCGCTTCAATCGAGTGACTTTGAAAAGGAAAGTTTTTCTCTCATTTTAACGTTTAGCGTTTCTATTTTCATTTTTACAGGAAGAAAACAAATGTTTTTCCAACCTTTAGAGATAGAAGCTTTACAATTTTACCTTTATACCGATTCTCTTGTTTGTCCACATACAAAAAAGGACTGAAAATGGAAGAGTTACACAAAAGAAAAGTTAAAAACAATTGGAAAAAAAGTTATTTCCTCTTTATATGAGGTAAAGTTAAAAATAAAAAGTCAACGTTGCCTCTTGTCATGCCAATGCTGATTTAAATCCTTTCCCATTAGTTTTTCAAATTAACGAAGAAGGAAGTATAACGGAGGGGGAAGTATATCGGAGGGGGAAGTATAACGGAGGGGAAGAATAACCAAGGGGGAAGTATGAAGGAGGGGAAGTATAACGGAGAGGAATTTTTTTAATGATTAATCATTATTTAGTCTTTTCTAAATGAAGTTAAATTCGCTAAAAATATATCAATATTCATATTTTAATGATAGGGTCTGAGGGTGTCTCTCCGACGTTAAAAATTATTCATACTAATCGGTATTGCGCATGAATACAAATAGGATTTTTAATAGTAGTCCAGCTCTCTCGGTAAAAACCAGATAAATTACAGACATGATTGTTTAAAATATCCATTAATCACTAGATTGAAGAAAAAAAATTTTTCTAGAAGATTCCCTGTGAGGGGAGGCAATTTTTTTTGAAAAACACCTACAAAAACATTAACATATTAATATCAAAGACAAGGACCTTGGGCATAATTGTATGCTTGCATTGTCCTGGACTAACGACTTTTCTGACGTTATCACGAAAGCAATTATCATCAACTTAGAAACCTGTACTTATTTAAACTCAATTTAATTTTTCAAGGTATCCGCCGGAAGTTAAAGGAATGTTAAAAGTGCAAAATGTGTGTTAATTTGAATTTTAAAATTTTAAATTATACGTAGGGAGGGAAGTAGATTATTAAAGGTCTTATGCCACTTCCGAAAATCCAATGCAATTGGAGCTTCTGGGAAAATGTGCCTAAGATCTCTAAAAAAAAATGGGTTAAATACCGAGGTAAACGAAACAAAAAACCGCTTAGAAAAATTTGGATTCCAAAAATTGAGGCGACATAGAGAAGGAAAGTACTAATCTGGAGCAGGCCCTTCCTTAGAGAGGGGACTTCCCTTAAAGAGAACAAACAATATAGGAGGGGGGAGTATAACGGATGGGGAAGTATAACGGAGGGGGATGTCTAACAGAGGGGGAAGTATAACATAGGGTGAAGTTTTCTTTTCTTTTTTTTTTCGGAAAATTTTTCGAGTATTTTTTCCCAAAAGTTTTTTTTTTTCGAAAATTGTTTTAAATACCAAGGTAGAAATAATGCGATTTTTGCCCAAGAGAGGTCCCTCTCGTAAGGCGTGGAAGTATGAAATTTCTCCCTACTAAAATGATAATTGATGTAAAAAAAAATGATAATTTTTTTACACCAAAAATTCGTAAAATATATAAGGAGTAATTGGTGAAAATTTGGTAAAATTCGGACCACCGAACCGGCCGAAGCGAATTTTTTAAAATTTCAAACAGAAAATTTGTGAAAATTTTGTACAAATCGTGTGATAATTGAGGCCGTAAAGTGTTCCGGAAAGAAATGCTACGGACGGCCGGCCGGCACCACAGACAAAGTTGAGATCGGTAAAGATCAACATTCGTTTTTACACATCCGAAAATCCAATGCGATTGGAGCTAATGGGAAAATGCGACTAAAATTTATTTTTTACAAAAAACAGGGGAAAACGCCCAAAAACCATTTAAAAAAAATTTGTTTTCACCGACATTCTTAAAATATTAATTTATTCCCAATTGTCACCTCGTTATTTATCAAGACCTTGGCCATTTCGTCATTTTCAAAGTTCAAATCTTCCATTGTTGCAAAAGATCAAAAATCATCGTCAGAATACCAATTGATTCATTATAATAAAAAGGTCAACAATAATTGTTTTCAAAAAAAAAATTAATTATTTTCAAAAAAATTTCAAAGGTTAAAGAAAAGATGCCGTTAGTCAGAAAGAGGTCAATATGAAATACAGTGTAAATTGTATATTCATACAAAGAATAACGATCTTATAAATAAAACAAAAGTTATTTCTTCCTCTTCATTTTAGGTGGTTGGGGTTTTTATTTTTAGCCATCGGGCACGTCTAAATTTATTAACATTTAAAGGAAAAATTTTTTATCGTAAATATAAGGCTTTTAAAATAAACATTTTTTTTATTCTTGCCCTCCAGGGTTTATGCTAATAAGATAAACGTAAAAACCTTATTTTCTTCCTTTCATGGACTTAAATCAATTTTTCTTTTAAGGCGCAAATTGTTTGAAGCCTTTTTTTACTGCATTTTTAGGCGTTTTTTGATGGGAACTATAGAAAAACGGAAAAAAATTATTTAATTTATAATTAGCCTTAATTAAAGATTCGTGTGATATAGATAAGGATAGCATACAAGTTCAGCAACTGTCGCATTCTACGTGAACTTCCTTCTGAAATAACTCATTGATAAATATCTACATATGAATATCGAAGTCCTTTGTTGATGACAATCTTTTTATCGTAAAAAAATTTTTTCGTGGTCCTACTTTTGTGAGTGTTCAAAGCGAAATTTTATGAAGGGCTTGAAAATAGTTCCGTCATAAATCATCTGAAAGTCGCCTTATCTCATCGGATATCACGGTGGGCTCCAATTTTACTCGGAAAACGTGTTGCTCACTCTGAAGGTCATCTCAATCGTAAATTTAAAACGTTTGTCAGTTTTCTTAAACCGTGATTAGAATATTGACTTTGAGCATCTTCATGTTTCGCTCTAAATATTCCATTCTCCCCAACGGTTTCAATCCGACATTCCCATACATAAATAAAAAAAATTCTCAAGATTCCCTTTATTAACGGTATTTTATAAAAATGTAGGAGTTTCATTCCTTTTTTTATTCAAATAGTTTTTTTAAAGGAGAAGGTGGTAAAATTTTTATGGTTTTTCAATTTTGAACTGGCTGAGGGATTTTCTATTTTATTCGCCTCGTAAATTAATTTTATCGTGAAGGTAGGGAGTATAAGAAGGATTAGAGAAATGATTCTCTAATATATGTACGTTAACGCCTATAACTAAGGGAATAGCCGGGAGGACATCTGGTCAGTCATTAATATTGGACTTAGTTTAAAGGATTCGGGGCCAACGTCCTCAGAAACTCCCGAAACTAAGTCTCCCGTTTGGGTCGCTAAATTGATTAAAATTTTAATCCTAAACAAAGGCTGTTGACATTTTAAATAAACAATATTTGACCTTATTATAAAATGAGACAAAGGGTTCTGGTACTTTGATTAGGGCCTAAAATTACAGCATCCAGTACACCACACTTGATGCATTGTTTTCTAAGGAAGGACCGAAAATAGATTTAGATCAGCTGGATGCAGTAGATTTGATTCTGGCATAAAATCATGATAATTTTAATCAGTAGGTAGTATAACGAGGAATGGTCATAAATACGGCAATTTTTACTTTTTGACCGAGCTTTCGGAAATTTTATTTCCATCATCAGGATCTATGAACATCCAATTATAGTTGTTGAGTTATAAATAGTTTATTAAAAAATATTGTTTCCATAGTCTTTTATTGTTAAAAATTGTTATAAAAAAATGTTGATAATTTATTTAAATGCTTATTTTTAAAATTGCATGGTTAAAAAAGCGTTAAAATCTAAATTAATAATTGCCTCTAGTCACCTGTTAATTCAAGGTTTTCTTTGTTTATATAAAAAGCGGACCATGTGTTTAAATATTTTTAAAAATTTTTATTTCCTCGTTTTTATTAAAAAATGTCATTTTAACTTCTAAAACATACTTTTAAGGTAATTTTAAAAAAATTTTTAATGTAATATATTAATAATTGGATGTTCATAGATCCTGATGATGGAAATAAAATTTCCGAAAGCTCGGTCAAAAAAGTAAAATATTGCCGTATTTATGACCATTCCTCGTTATACTACCTACTATCATCTTATAGGTCGATATTATCAAAAAACAATTTTAATCAGGAAAAAACATTCTTTTTTCAAAAATGTAGGGTTTTGAATTTTCTTGAGAAAATCAGGCGATTATTAAGAAAACTTTTTGGTACTGCCGTAGGGTCTTTATTCTTTTAAATCCAAAATTGACGAAAAGAAAAATGCAGTTAGAAATTTTTTCGGTACTTGTGATTTACGCTACCTTTGCAACGCGCATGCGTACCTATTGTGTTTTTAGTTCCCACGTTTTTTCAAAAATTCATCTTTGAGATTTGCCTAAATTCAAACTAGTTTAATTACACAAGGGGGTTCATTTTTTTCCTCTCGCAAGAAGAGCTCGTTTAATCCCCCCCCCGGGGAAATTTATTGTAAAATAAATTTGTTAATTTAATCATTTATTTTGAAAATTAACAAAAGAGGGGTCTTTTGCTCCTTACGAGCTTTTCTTGCGAGAAGAAAAAAATTAACGTCCTCGTGTCATCAAAATAGTTTGAATTTAGGTAAATCTCAAAGATGAATTTTTGAAAAAACGCATGCGCGTTGCCCTTTTATCTCTACTGTAAAATAAAGTTTTAATCATTTATTTTGAAAATTAACTCTTTAGTATAGCCAGGTGGGGGGACCGTGACGTCATAAAAGTACATACACTTCCTAATAGAATTAGTCGTTTCCTAGCAAGTAGAGGCTTGGTAACTGTGATCCGATTACCAAACTTTTACCAAAGATAACCTTTGGTGCTATAGATTTGTTGAAATAGTCTGATAAGTTAGGAAAAGCTGGACTGAGAGGACTCCAATGACGTCATTCTCCCCCTCCTCTCTTTATAATGTTTCTTTCATTTCATTTCCAGAATTTCATAGATCAATAAAAAATTTCATGTGCCACTTGCTCTATGCATTTCATGCTATTTTGTATTGATTTCTACAGTTCATAATTTTTCGGTTGCTTCTCATACACGGAAAGGGACTTAAAAAGCAAATAAAGAAAGGTCAAACTGTTTTATGGACAATTAGCGATTATTTTCACTCTCAGAAGTGGCTCGTGAGCTCACGAAAGCGTGATTCCGATCCCGAAATGCTCAGGAGAGTCAATCATCCCTGAGAACAATGGCTCTCTCACTATAAACCCACCTTCCCCTTCGCCATCTCACCCACCTTCAGGATAAGAATCCGTAAATTAAACGAGAGACTTGCTTTTAATTTTATATGTGCCACGATCAAGCTATTTCAACTCTTAATTAAGTGCTAAACAATTTTTTTGTTGCTGAAGTTATTAGTTGAGAAAACCAGGCATCTAATTCAACTTTTTTCTTTAAAAAAATGGCCGTCCATAATTTTCCAGAGTTACGTGTGAAAGAAATTATTGAATTATTCATAATGACAATATTTGCCAACAAACGGCCATAAAATACTGAAAAAAGAATCGGCCTGTTTTTTGAACTTTTTATTATTTTTTCTCTTCCTCCAGAGGCTATTTCAACACGCAACCTAATTTATAACCCGCTAATGTGGAAATGAGACCATTTATATAATTCATGATAATATTCTGTAGAGGCTTGTAGAGTTTCAGGGCGTTTCGCGTGTACTACGGAGGGAAAACATTCCCGAATTTAATTAATTTGTTTGAGATGTTTTCTCTGCCCCTTTCTGTCGAACGGTTGAAATATCGCCACGCCTACTTCACAATAAAAAGAGCGGAAAAAGTTTCCTAAACTCTTTTTTACCCGAAATTAGGAATCTTCGGAGTGCTCAAACCGAAAGTTTATGGGTAATCTCAATTAATAATTTCGATTTTGGGTGGTTTTCGCTCCTTTGGTGCAGCAGCTCTCATTTTACCGGATATTTGGGTGTGAGTAGTAGAGGATCGTCTAGGATGCCTACTTGGCTTTTCGGCTTTCTCCGGATGAATGACGGACGGCTACAGCCCACTAAGCTCGGAGTTCGAATCAAGCGATGACTCCACTCTCCAGTCGCCAACCCTAATGGATTGTCTAGGATGCCTACTATGCTTTTCTGCTTTCTCTCCGGAGGAAAGACGGATGGCTACTGCCCACTAAGCTCGGAGTTCGAATCAAGCGATGACTCCACTCTCCAGACGGCTACCCTAAAGAATCTTCTTGGATGCCTGCTTGGCTTTTCGGCTTTCTCTCCGGAGGAAAGACGGACGGCTACTGGCCACTAAGCTCGGAGTTCGAATCAAGCAATGACTCCACTTTCCAGTCGCCTACCCTAAAGGATCGTCTAGGATGCCTACTTTGCTTTTCAGCATTCTCTCCGGAGGAAAGACGGATGGCCACTGGCCACTAAGCTCGGAGTTCGAATCAAGCAATGACTCCACTTTCCAGTCGCCTACCCTAAAGGATCGTCTAGGATGCCTACTTTGCTTTTCAGCATTCTCTCCGGAGGAAAGACGGATGGCCACTGGCTACTAAGTTCGGAGTTCGAATCAAGCGATGACTCCACTCTCCAGTCGCCAACCCAAAAGGATCGTCTAGGATGACAAAATGGCTTTTCGGCTTTCTCTCCGGAGGAAAGACGGAGGCTACTGGCCACGAAACTCGGAGTTCAAATCAAGCGATGACTCCACTCTCCAGTCGCCTGAGGCTTCTTAGCTGTTCTCCTTGAACAAATGATGACCATGTAAAATTTTCCCAATTCAAGCAGTCACGTAGCCAATTTTCCAATATATCTCTTGTTATGCTGATGAATCGTGTAAATATACCCTCGTAAACTCCCCTTAGGTCCGAGGGAAGAAACGTCCTCTAATAACCAGATAAGTTAGCGCCGATAAATCAAACAGTACCCAATTCGGATTCACTCCTTGTCCTTGAGATGCAACTTGGAAGATAGGGAGGGTAGAAAGGGAGATTTAGAGGGTGAACACGCTCTTGGGAGTAAACACGTTCATGGATTATATCAAAGAGCATAAACTCGTGGGGTTGCATATGCTTCTAATATACCTGAATAACAATTTTATTCTTTCGGATCGATAGCACCGAAGACAATCGGATTGTAGGAGTTGTAAATTTCGAATGTCTCGGTTAAAAATCAGTCCGATTGTCTTCGGGAAAACAAGGAGTAATTAAAGTAGAAAACTGGGGGTGTCTGCTGAGATAGGGATCTTTTTACATCGGAGACGCGCTCACACATGTGGAGGGGGAAAACTCCATGATTTATATATTATTGTGAGCCTTTGTTTTGGAGCGCGGAGAGGGCAGTTCTTTTCCGGCCACTAAGGCATAAACCATTGTCCAACCCTTTGGGTCCTCGCATTTGCATTTTCAGATTTTGTTCCCTAACTTACAATGAGACTTTCTAATAAAAATCCCCCTCCCTCAAAAACTCGACAACCCGTGAATGTCATGAAAAATGACTATTTTGCGAAGCAAAATTTTAAAAAAGTTTAAAAAACTAGGTTTTTAATAATAGTGGGGGAAGCGTGACGTCATTGGAGTGCACATCCTCTCTGCTCGATAAGCGTTTCCTCACTCTATTTTGACCCGATTTTCACAAAATTTTGGCCCTTTAATTATTCTTGCATACTTGAAAATTTCTTGACGGATGAATATTCTTGGCTTGATATTGCCGTGAGGTGTTTTTGAAAACCGAATAATCACAATCTACATTTTTGCTTATTTTGAATAATGTTTTGTAATCTTTGATAATCTACATGATCAAAAACCGAATCGAAATTGATACTCACGTTTCAAAGCTGTGTGGTACTCCTATGACGTCACGCTCCCCCCACCAAGCTATGTAAAAATTCGGTTTTTCTACGTATACCCTAAGTATTCTTGAAACCTCAGTTTTTACATTATTTTGACGGATTTCTCTTGCTTTTTAAGAAATAATCCTCAGTTTTTATATTATTTTGAAGAGTTTTTTCTTGCTTTTTGAATGAAAAACCTCACTTTTTTGTTCATTTTGACGGATTTTACTTGCTTTTTGATAAAGAAACCTCGGTTTTTACATTATTTTGACGGATTTCAGTTTTCTTTTTGAGAAAGACATCTCAGTTTTCACTTCATTTTAATGGATTTTTCTTGCTTTTTGATTGAGAAACCCCAGTTTTTACATTATTTTGACGGATTTCTCTTGCTTGTGGAGAGAAAACCTCAAAAATAAGTTTTTAATGGTGGGGGAAGCATGACGTCATTGAAGTGCACATCTTCACTGCTCGCTAAGCGTACTCTCCGGGCCTTGAGAGGTATTTCATGAAAAATGACTGGTTCATGAGGTAATAGTGAGGTTTTTTATTCAAAAAGCAAGAAAAACTCTTCAAAATAATATAAAAACTGAGGATTATTTCTTAAAAAGCAAGAGAAATCCGTCAAAATAATGTAAAAACTGAGGTTTCAAGAATACCGAGGGTATACGTAGAAAAACCGAATTTTTACATAGCTTGGTGGGGGAGCGTGACGTTATAGGAGTACACGACGACACAGCCTTGAAATTTTGACTCAATTTTCATCAAATTTTGACCAAATGTTCCCTTTAATCTTGCATACATAAAAATTTCGTTAAGATATAATAATAGTTTGATATAACAATGAGGTGTTTTTAAAAACCGAATACTCACAATCTACGATTTTTTTGCGAATTTTGAATAATGTTTTGTAATCTAAGATAATCTATGAAAACCGCTTCGAAATTGACACTCATTTTTCAAGGCAGCGTGGTCGTGTACTCCTATGACGTCACGCTCCCCTCACCTCGCTATATAAAAATTCTTTTGTTATCGGAAAATTCGGTTTTTCAACGTCTGAAATTTTATTTCTTATTTTTAAAGCTATATTTTAACCAAAAATTTGTGTGTATTCTTGAAACTGGCTTTTTGATGTGATTGAGAACGAAGATTCTGTATGAGTTATAAGCCTTTTGTATTTTTCCGGGGTTTACTTTATCCTCCCTTTAAACTCGGCATCTCCTCGCGGCGTCCCCACTCGTAATATAATATTTCCCTTCCCGATTCCCGTCGCGTCGTCTGGACAATCGAACGTTCTGTAGTCTGTTTACAGACGCAGTAACTCAAGCCGTTTGAGGTAGGTCACGACTTGAAAAATATTCGCGTTCCCATTCGTAATAAATAACGAAAAACTTCAAAGGGCAGGGAGTCATCTTTTTTGCCTCTCTGCCTTTCTGGTTGTCCTTTTTACAAAATAAACTTGTTACTCTTTATATTAATACGAGGACAAGTTACATAAATCCAAATGAAAGGACAACCTTTTAATAATAAAAATTTTCTAAAGGTGAGAAATGAGGCGCTCCGGATACGAAGGGCGAACTCGACAATTTTAAAGTTTCGGTTTTACGTACTTAAAGGGGAAAAATGGCGAACTCAACATAAAATTATATGGGTGTATTCACCAAGAGGTCTAGAATCTGAAAATGAAAAAAAAACTGACGTCGAGGGTATCACAATAACTTCTTTAAGGAAGTTAAAAATTTGTCCGATGTCGAGTTCGCCCTTCGTATCCGGAGCGCCTCAAATGATCGATATCCTTTGAGTGATTGAGTTGAAAACAATTCCCAAATCCGAAACATTGAATATTCCCGACGCCACCCTCAAAAGGACTAGGATCCATGTAAAAGGGAGGGTGAGCCATAGGGACTAACTGAATTTTGCGGAGGGAGGCCCCGCTGCGGCCGTTTCTCTAATGGCAGAGGGCAGTTAGCATATAAATGAATTAGACCACAGCCGTATATTATATATTACCACCCTTCCACGTGTCTAAAACCAAAAAAAAGCAATTTTTAAAACAAAAAATTTAATAACCACTTTTAATTGAACCCTTGTTTCAAAATACGTGTGGGCTCCGAACCGCTATAGTTGTGGGCGATCCCACCTTTTGTCAATTATTTATTTTCTCATTGTTCCTTTTATTATGATTTAGCGAAGAAAAAAATCGTTAAGACCTAGTTTAAAGATTCTAGTTCAAGAAGGTTTAAATTATTGATAAAATAACGTAACGGTAAAAGGGAAATCGCATCCCGAATTGAAAATATAGTGAGCTAATATCAAAACCAATTTGCAATTAAACGTTAATGTATAAAATGCCTACCGATATAATAAGTTTTCTCAAAATGATTTCAAAGCACAGTTTTTAAATCTAAAAATCAATTATTTTTTATAGAATTTAGTGTGATTCCTGAACCAGAAAATAACTTTAAAATTGGCGTACAAAACGCAAAAGTTGGGTGTAAGTATTGCCATTTGAGAGGGTGAGTCAAAGATAGTTTTCCACTATCGAATGGCAAAGCTTATGCCTTCCCGACTTTTATTTAAAATGCCTAAATGCCTTTTTCGACAACTTCAAATATTTATTAGACCCTCGTTTATCCGTCCCTCGGTTTATCCGAGCTTTTTTTTCAGATTTTCTCCTTCAATTATCAGTTCAATGAACGGATAAACGAGGGAGTTACAAAAAAATAATGAAACGTTGCTGTTTTTTATGCTCGATATTCTAGGAAGGTCATTAGCATCACCCTTATTGTTCTCACCGTCTTTTCGTTATCTCATTTCTCCAAAAGTTTGTTTACAAAATGATTTTATTGCCAGTTTCTATGAATTCTTTAGTCTTTCTCGGTTTTTCGAAGGAAAATACATAAATAATTTTTTGTCGACACCGGGAACTAGTTCTGAGAAATAATATGTGTGCAATTCACAATATTCTCATCTGTCATTCATCAATTTTAATTTTTTTTTTTTTTTACTCCCTACATACTTTTGTTTTTAACAAAATAAAAATGTTTTTTACATATTTATTTACCTTTTATTTAACGTTTAGAACCATAAAATGACTACGAAACTTTATACTTATATCATTTTCGTTGCCAATAAAATTGTTAAACTATCTAAAAAAAAAAAAAAAAAAACTCGATTATCCGTTTTTCGCGTTATCCGCGCTTGGGATAAACGAGGGTCTACTGTACACAAACTTTGTTGAG
The DNA here is from genome assembly GCA_014119065.1 of Orius insidiosus. Lineage (NCBI taxonomy): Eukaryota > Metazoa > Arthropoda > Insecta > Hemiptera > Anthocoridae > Orius > Orius insidiosus. The sequence continues at coordinate 198,573 of JACGAQ010000149.1, forward strand.
AATGATGTATTTGGATCAACTGGATGCAGTAGTTTTGATTTGGAAATGATGTAGTACTGCTAAAAGGGATTTAGAATCCATTTGGATCAGCTGGATGCAGTAGTTTTGATTTGGAAATGACGTGGTACTCCTAAAGGGATTTAGAGTCAATTTGGATCAGCTGGATGCAGTAGTTTTTGATTTGGAAATGATGTTGTACTCCTAAAAGGGATTTAGAGTCTATTTGGATCAGCTGGATGCAGTAGTTTTGATTTGGAAATGATGTTGTACTCCTAAAAGGGATTTAGAGTCCATTTGGATCAGCTGGATGCAGTAGTTTTGATTTGGAAAAAATTTTGTACTCCTAAAAAGGGATTTAGAGTCCATTTGGATCAGCTGGATGCAGTAGTTTTGTTTTGGAAATGATGATGTACTGCTATAAGGGGCTTAGAGTCTATTAGGATCAACTGGATGCAGTAGTTTTGCTTTGCAAACGATGTTCACTTAAAAGGGATTTAGAGACTATTTTCATCAACTGGATGCAGTAGTTTTGATTTGGAAATGATGTTCACTTAAAGGGATTTAGAGACTATTGCATCAGCAGGATACAGTAGTTTAGATTTGGAAATGATGTTGTACTCCTAAAAAGGATTTAGAGTCTATTTGGATCAACTGGATGCAGTAGTTTTGATTTGCAAACGATGTTGTACTCCTAAAAGGGATTTAGAGTCCATTTGGATCAGCTGGATGCAGTAGTTTTGTTTTGGAAATGATGATGTACTGCTAAAAGGGGTTCAGAGTCCATTTGGATCAGCTGGATGCAGTAGTTTTGATTTGGAAATGATGATGTACTGCTAAAAGGGGTTTAGAGTCCATTTGGATCAGCTGGATGCAGTAGTTTGATTTGGAAATGATGTTGTACTGCTAAAAGGGATTTAGAGTCCATTTGGATCAGCTGGATGCAGTAGTTTTGATTTGGAATAATGATGTTGTACTGCTAAAAGGGGTTTAGAGTCCATTTGGATCAGCTGGATTGCAGTAGTTTTGATTTTGAAATGAGGAAAAGTATATCTAAGGTTGGACGTGGTGCAAATAAGAGTAGATGACCTTGTAAACATAGTTTGTCAAGTCTGTTTTTGTAATTTTGAATTTTATTTTGCAGGGATGGCAAAGTTAAATCTTTATCTAAATCAATTGAAGATTGTGTATAAATAGTTGGGTTTTTTTAGAATCTGAGCGTCAGTCTCGTTGTAACAAGGCTGTGAGATGCTTAAAAAAATAAACTAAAAAAAAAGGTTTGAAATAAACGAGTTCTCTTGTGATTATCTTAGACAGATGCCACACACTTGAACTACGTACTATTAAAGAAGTAATGAGGTTCAGAACAAAAGGGGAGGGCGACCACCAACACGGAGACACCTCGATCCCAATTATCCGACTTCAATCTTAATGATACTCCTCACAAGTCACAACCTCCCCCCGCCACTTTCCTCGGGAAGAAAGCGGTGATGAAATTATGACATGTTTTTATGGGCGATTCGTGCGTTTTGAATCTTTGTTTATATGTAAGCGTGGTTCGAAGGAAAGGCAGTAAAGGCCACCCACTCCCGAACGCGAATTGTGTACGGAAAACTCCCTTCCAACCGTAATTTATCGCCGGTAGAAATATTTATGATCCGTAAATTTCGTGGTTTCGGGAAGGCTGGATACGCTTCGGAGTTTGCCTTCTTTATAGTCGGTCAATCCCGCAGTCTTTGAAGTTGTTCCCTTAAAATTATAATACATAAAGTGACAGTTTTGGGGAAAACAGAGCATACCAGAGCAGAGAGGGCATAATTGTAATCATAATTGTAATCTATTTAATATGATTGCGATTACTTTATGATTACGATTATAATCGTAAACGTAATCATATTTTTAACTTTCTTAATGAAGTTATTGTGATACCCTCCACGTCGGGTTTTTTGGGCAGGGTCATCCTGACCCTTGATGGTCAAATCGAATATTGACCTTTGCCGATCTTTTGTCTGTGGTTCCGGCCGGCCGTAGGATTTCACGGCCACAGTTTTCAAGTTTTGGAAGAAATTGCCAAATCGTCCCACATTCTCACCCAAATTTTCCCAAATACACCCCAAAATCGTCCCCAAAACTAGTATTGGAAGAAATTGCAAAATCGTCCCTCATTCTCACCAAAATTTTCACAAATACACCCCAAAATCGTCCCCAATACTAGTATTGGAAGAAATTGCCAAATCGTCCTACATTCTCACCCAAAATTTTCCCAAATACACCTCGTCTCCAATACTAGTATAGGAAGAAATTGCTAAATCGTCCCGCACTCTCCCCCAAAATTGTCCCAAATTCACTCCAAAATCGTCCAAAACACCTCAAAATCGTCCCCAACACTAAGTGTTATTAGGGCAAGCCAAATCGTCCCACATTCTCCCCAAAATCGTCCCAAAACTAGTATTGGAAGAAATTGCCAAATCATTCACACTCTCCCCAAAATTGTCCCAGATTCACTCCAAAATCGTCCCAAATACACCTCAAAATCGTCCCCAACGCTAAATGTTATAGGCCTAGCCAAATCGTCTTCACGTTCTCCCCCAAAATTTTCCAAAATACACCCCAAAATCGTCCCCAAAACTAGTATTGGAAGAAATTGCCAAATCGTCCCACACTCTCCCCCAAAATTGTCCCAAATTCACTCCAAAATCGTCCCAAATACACCTCAAAATCGTCCCCAACACTAAGTGTTATTAGGGCAAGCCAAATCGTCCCACATTCTCCCCCAAAATCGTCCCCAAAACTAGTATTGGAAGAAATTGTCAAATCGTCCCACACTCTCCCCCAAAATTGTCCCACATTCACTCCAAAATCGTCCAAAATACACCTCAAAATCGTCCCGCACACTAAGTGTTATTAGGGCAAGCCAAATCGTCCCACATTCTCCCCCAAAATCGTCCCAAAAACTAGTATGGAAGAAATTGCCAAATCGTCCCACACTCTCCCCCAAATTGTCCCAAATTCACTCCAAAATCGTCCAACATACACCTCAAAATCGTCCCCAACACTAAGTGTTATTAGGGCAAGCCAAATCGTCCCACATTCTCCCCCAAAATCGTCCCCAAAACTAGTATTGGAAGAATTGCCAAATCATTCCACACTCTCCCCAAAATTGTCCCTGATTCACTCCAAAATCGTCCCAATACACCTCAAAATCGTCCCCAACGTTAAATGTTATAGGCCTAGCCAATCGTGTTCACATTCTCCCCAAAATTGTCCAAAATACACCCCAAAATCGTCCCCAAAAGTAGTAATGGAAGAAATTGCCAATCGTTCCACATTCTCACCCAAAATTTCTCAAATACACCCCAAAATCATCCCCAATTTCACCAAATGTGCACCAAATTTTTTTTAGGTTGGTACACATTTAAGAAGTGTGAGTATTTTTCGACAAATTTCATACTCCTTGTAATAAAATCGAATTTTTGATCCGTTCATAATTGAACGTTTTCCAGGTACAAACAAAATTGTCGAATTTTGAACAATAAATTAACACGGAGATTTTAATTGGGTGGACAGAAAGAGTAAATTAACCCGTCACCAATCTTCGTTAATTCCATAATTGGTGTATGAACCGAAAATGTTCAATCTTTTACCTCAGGGTAACAACCGGGGGTGGGCGGAAACGATGAGAAATTAGATCCATCTCAACCAATCTTCCCGGCTATAGGTTACCTAATTTAAGTGTTTGAGAAAATGATTAGTTCAGAGGTTATGGCGGGTGAGGGGGCTGAGAAGATTCGAATTTCTTTTCCTTATTTACGCGAAATTGAATAATTAACAAAATGTCTCTATTTCGATAAGTGGGTGAAAAATGCGTGAGAGATTCGACATGGAAAAGGGGGGTGGCTCTTAAGAACATTGGCGTAGCATGAGGACATCTTCCGACACGCACGCCATTACGCAACTAAAATGGCATTGTTTGCTTTTTTTTAAACGATTATAAATCATCAGCCCACAACCATCGGCTTAAGATTTAAACCCTGATATTTAATATGCAAAGGTGAAGCATAGAAAAAAAGTCAATCCACCAGCCAGGCCATACGGAACGGGCGTAAATAGCACAAATTTCTCGCAACTCTTGAAAAAAACAAAATTTTATTTGAGGAGTAGTTTGCTGAATATCGGGCCAATAGTGGCTGTAGTTTTAGTGAAAAGAGGATGAAAAGGTAGGTAGTTTTTGTAGCCCTTTCTGCTCAGTTTGTGTAACTTAAATAGAAGGAATCTTCTATTCCCTTCCGTTTTTTCAAGCTATTGAGGTACTCCTCCAACGGAGGCTTTTATTTTGGCTGAAAAATGAGAAATCGTAAAAATGATGTTTAACTCCCAATCGCCTGATTAAAAAGATATTTCTACTACAGGGAATCGAGGAATATGACCAAAGGCTCCGGTAAAAAAAATGATAAACACCCGAACACCAAGTTCAACGGGTGTTTCTACACCAGGTAATCGAGGAATATGACCAACAGCCCCGGTAAATAAAAGTTAATCACCCGAACCCCTAGTTTAACGGGTGTTTATACACCGAGGAATCGAGGAAAATGACCAGAAGCCCCGGTAAAGAAATGTTAAACACCCGAACACCTAGTTTAACGGGTGTTTATACACCAGGGAATCCAGGAATAAGACCAAAAACCCCGGTAAAAAATCGTAAGCACCCGAACACCTAGTTTAACGGGTGTTTATACACCAGGGAATCGAGGAATATGACCAAAAGCTCCGGTAAAAAAATGATAAACACCCGAACACCTAGTTTAACGGGTGTTTCTACACCAGGTAATCGAGGAATATGACCAACAGCCCCGGTAAAGAAATGTTAAACACCCGAACACCTAGTTTAACGGGTGTTTATACACCAGGGAATCCAGGAATAAGACCAAAAACCCCGGTAAAAAATCGTAAACACCCGAACACCTAGTTTAACGGGCGTTTATACACCAGGGAATCGAGAAAAATGAGCAAAAGCCCCGTAAAAAAGATGTTAAAAATGGTGTTTCTAGACCTAAAAACCTGTATTGTATTGTATTAAAAAAAAAAAAATTGTAATTTTGAACTTTGTAAAATGTTGTACTTAAAAATATGTAATGTAGTTAATCCCTGAAATCTAAAAAGGGACCAGGGAAATAAAAGAATTTATTAAAAAAAAAAAAAAAAAAAAAAAAAAAAAAAAAAAAAAAAAAAAAAAAAAAAAAAAAGACCTAAAACCGTGGCCTTTGGTTGATGATAGCTAATCCTCTGGAAGGCCTAAGGAGTCCTTGCCTGAGGGCTCTCATTTGCCGATGATAACCGTGACTTTCCCTTAAGCCCTTTGGCCTGAGTGTTTTTAAACGTTCCTTGAAACTCTCCTTAGCCTCTCCTTGAACTTTCGCAAGGTTTTATTGGAAAATCAAGGGCTATGATAAATCAGCCCTAAAATAAAAGCCCTTAATCCGAGGACTTCTCAATAGCTAAACGAAATCAAAAGGATTCCTTTTATTTGAAGGGAGGTTCAAAAACCGCTCATTGAGGGTAATCCAGTAACTTCTCTTTGATGAATTTAAAATTGTTTTAAATCCAGGTGCTTAAACCCTCTTTTTTACGATTTCACTTTTAAAATTGTTTGTTTATTTTTTGATTTGATAATCTCAAGTCCCACTTTTTTTTTTAAGGCGTAGGCCATAATTTTAACTTATCTAAACTACCTTTAAAAATTACACGCCATAAATTAAATTCTGTTGTAATTAAAACTGGAGATTAATTATTATAAAATGGATTTCTGCACAAGAGACGATCATTACGATGGAAAGGGTTTCAATTAAAAACCGACATGTTATCTCTCCTGAGTAAACAATTTAAAATTATTTATAACAAGAAAAAAAAAATGGTTATAAAAATAAAGGAATTTGACAATTTAATCATTTTTTGCGTTTATGGGACGTAACGTGAAACGGTTTAATTCAAGGCTGAGTTTACGTTTCAACGTGTTTTATTTAATAACTCCTATTAGCCTCTGATGTATCTTTGGATTGCATGTTCCCTACGGGGGGCTTTAGTTTTCGGACTGCGTGCTTTTTCTCACTCTTTCACTTTCTCCAACCCCTCCATCTGCCTACCATTCAAAAAAAAAGTCGCCCACCTCGACGGTCATATCGCACGCCCGAACGGCACACGACTCACGATGCGCGTTTAACATTGTTTACTTATGTCCGCAGAAATCACTTCTTGTCGTGCATGAATTTAATTTAAGGTCATTATTTATTAAAATTAAGTCAATGATGGGCGGACTAACTGAGAGACGTCAGGGGGTGAAGGCTGTGGGTAAGGTCATCGAATTTTAAGGCGGCACGCTGTGCAAAACGGTACAAAACCCGGGAAAAAAGATGTTTAACGCCAGATCGCCTGATTAAAAGGATATTTATACAACAAGGAATCGAGGAATATGACCAAAAGCACTGAAAAAATGTTATACACCCGAACACCTAACTAAAAGGGTGTTTCTACACCAGGGAATCGAGGAAAATGACCAAAAGCCCCGGTAAAATATGTTAAACACCCGAACACCTATTTTAACGGGTGTTTTTCCCTCAGGAATCGAGAAAAATGACCAAAAACCTCGGTAAAAAAATGTTTAAGACCCGAACAGTAGATTAAATGGGTGTTTCTACACCAAGGAATCAAGGAATGTGACCAAAAGCACTGAAAAAAATGTTATACACCCGAAAAGGGTGTTTCTACACCAGGGAATCGAGGAAAATGACCAAAAGCCCCGGTAAAAATATGTTAAACACCCGAACACCTATTTTAACGGGTGTTTTTCCCTCAGGAATCGAGAAAAATGACCAAAAACCTCGGTAAAAAAATGTTTAAGACCCGAATAGTAGATTAAATGGGTGTTTCTACACCAAGGAATCGAGGAATGTGACCAAAAGCCGGGAAAAAATGTTAAACACCGAAGCTTCTTGTTTAACCGGTGTTTCTACCCCAGGGAATCGAGGAATGTGACCAAAAGCCGGGAAAAAATGTTAAACACCGAAGCATCTTGTTTAACCGGTGTTTCTACCCCAGGGAATCGAGGAATATGACCAAAAGCCCTGGTAAAAATCTTAAACACCTGAACACCTCGTTTAACGGGTGTTTCTACACCAGGGTATCGAGGAAAATGAGCAAAAGCCCCGTAAAAATGATGTTAAAACGGGTGTTTCTAGACCCGAAAACCGTGGGGGGATGTCTCAAAAGCCTCCCCTTAAGTCCGCCAATTTTGTAACTCCTTAAAAATGATTCAAAATTCAAACATTGCTGAAAACTATCTTGTCGGTCAAATATGACACTCCGCATGGTAGTTTTCCTTCTTTTCGGACGATTTCCTCTTACTCTTGGCCCTAAATTTGGGACTTAAGCTTGGCCAAATTAATTGGTGTGCAAACCCCACACGCACCCCTTGATTTATCACATTTCAACCGTGACTACCCCTATTTAAATCTTAATTAAATCGTTATCGCTATTCGGATGCCTTGTAAAAGCCTACGCTTGGGTACCATTAACAAATTTAAATAGACCGGAAAGATAAATTGTTTTCCCTAATTTTCTTTACTATACGCTGATTGACAAAACTTCCTTAAAGTTGTGCAATTTAATCGTTTTTCTTCCCAACAATCGAAATCCGGCACCAATTTTATGATCACAAGTCCTCTACGGGGTCTGGAAGATCCACATGGAGGGTGTCACAATAACTTCTCTTTGAGGAAGTTAAAACGGTTATAAAAGTTGTTGGATCCCTTCACCCATAGAAGTTTTATAATCCTCCATTGAATCTTCCCCCTTCAAACTTGCAGGGAAATGAAGGAGATAAAAGGTTTTTCTCAAGGGTTGTTACTTGACCACCCTACATCTTTTTGGGGTGAAAAAAAAATATACATGATTTCACTTCTACGCCGAATTTTTTTTTTAACGCCCCTCCCGCGAAGAGCAAATGCAAGATTTATGTTTTTCTACCCTCTTTCACAATAAAGCATTTTTCCTATTTTTCAAAGGGTCTATTCTTATATTTGATAAAGAAAAAGTGATTTTTGATTCAAAAGTTTAGTTTCCAGTGAGTCATATGTTGAGAACTGCGCTTCCAATTTTCAAAACAACCCCTCGCGTTTTCTCCTAGGGACTTCAGGGCCGCAGTTTTCATCCGTTTTTAACCTAATTTTTACAGAACATTTTATGAAGCTTGAAAATTTCAAAAGATTTTTTTTTTGAAATTCGAAAAAATGGCGAAGATCTGTCTGTCCTAAGTTTAGTTTTTTTTAACATTCAGTTTTTATAAACTTCAGTTTGTTTTGTTGTTCATTTTAGAGAGAATACTTTAATTTTTCTACCTTTACCTTTTTTTCCTAGAAAAAGTAATGTCGTGAGAGAGCAATAGCTGTAGCTAAAGGTATTGCGTTCCAAAGTGTTGCGATATTGAAGAATATTGGGGAATTTAGAAAAATTTTGGGTTAGAATGTGGGACGAGTTGTGCAAGGCCTACAAATACTTAGTATTGGAGAAGACTTTGAAGTGTATTTGGGAAAATTTTGGGGGAGAATGTGCTACGATTTTGCCAGGCCTAATAAAACATAGTGTTAGGGACGATTTTGAGGTGTATTTGAGACGATTTTGGAGTGAATTTGGGACAATTTTAGGGGAGAGTGTGGGACGATATGGCAATTTCTTCCAATACTAGTATTTGGGACGATTTTGGGGTGTATTTGGGACAATTTCGGGTGAGAATGTGGGACGATTTGGCAATTTCTTCCAATACTACTATTGGGGACGATTTTGGGGTGTAGTTGGGGAAATTTTGGGTGAGAATGTGGGAAGATTCGGCAATTTCTTCCAATATTACTATTGGGGACGATTTTGGGGTGTATTTGGGAAAATTTTGGGTGAGAATGTGGGACGATTCGGCAATTTCTTCCAATACTAGTATTGGGGACGATTTTGGGTTGAATTTGGGACAAATTTGGGGGAGAATGTGGACCGATTTTCTAGGCCTAATAACACTAAATAACACTTAATGTTGGGGACGATTCTGAGGGGTATTTGGGACGATTTTGGAGTAAATTTGGGTCGATTTTGAGGTGAGAATGTGGGACGATTTTGCTAGGCCTAATAACACTTAATGTTGGGGACGATTCTGAGGTGTATTTGGGACGATTTTGGAGTGAATTTGGGACAATTTTGGGGGAGAGTGTGGGACGATTAAGCAATTTCTTCCTGTACTAGTATTGGAGACGAGGGTTGTATTTGGGAAAATTCTGGTTGAGAATGTGGGACGATTTGGCAATTTCTTCCAATGCTAGTATTGGGGACGATTTTGGGGTGTATTTGGAAAACTTTGGGTGACAATGTGGGACGATTTCGCAATTTCTTCTAATACTAGTATTGGAGACGATTTTGGGGTGAATTTGGGAAAATTTTGGGTGAGAATATGGGACGATTTGGCAATTTCTTCCAATACTAGTTTGGGTGTATTTGGGACAATTTTGGGTGAGAATGTTGGAAGATTTGGCTAGGCCTAATAACACTTAGTATTGGGGACGATTTTGGAGTGAATTTGGGGCAATTTTGGGGGAGAGTGTGGGAGGATTTGGCAATTTCTTCCAATTGGGGACGATTTTGGGATGTATTTTGGAAAATGACAATGTGGGACGATTTGGCAATTTCTTCCAATATTAGTATTGGGGACGATTTGGGACAATTTTGGGGGAGAATGTGGGACGATTTTAGGGATTATTTTGACGAATTTGATGACTAGTTTGACAATTTTGGGGGTTTTTTGAAGTTTATGAGGAGAAAAAAAAATTGTTCTACCTCTACTATCGTGAAAGCTCAATGCTGTCAGCTCCAGAAGTTTTGTTTCTGGCTATTTTTTAATGAATCTTTTCCGTGGACCCTCTGGCGGACTATATTTGAAAAGTAAATTTTGCGACTGAAAATAATTGAAGTGCGTTTGAGAATGTTTACAATCTGGGGATTATAAAACGAGTTTATTTTGGTATAGTGGTTGCCTACCTTTTCCAATTATTGTCGAGTTGTAAATTGATATTGTTTGAGTGAGGTACGTTTGTAGGGTGGAGTATATGAGCCGCAGGGGTGTTTGTTGTCGAGATGTAGTTAAGGGGTCAGAAGGGGAGAGAGTCAACAACGTCGGCTAATTTAGAGAGGACTAAGTAAACGGGAGCTCGAAACGTTTACTATTTGAAATTCAGATAGCGTTTCGAATTTTCGGACCGAGATGACACCTTTTATCAATTAGCTCTGAGTCACGGTTCTTTTCTGAGGCGGCGAACTTCTTAGACCAATTAAATGTTACACGTATGAATTTGTAATGGGGAGCCTGAATGAAAAAGGCCTAATCAGGTCGGACGTTCGGAAGAGGTGCAAGTCGGAACTGACACCGGAGCTAATGGAATGGAATGAGTCAGCGAAGGTTTAAAACCTGCCAGGGCAGAGGCCATTCCTTTCAAGGGTATATCTTAACAAAAGAACCATCTTTTCAATAAATTTGTTCTGCTTTGAAACTCCTCGAGCATGCGCAGAAGGATTTTGAATAAAAAGGTTAGATTCACACCAAACTTTTTGGCTGACAGGCTAAGATCTGGCTAAGAATGCGAAAATGCTCGTAAAAAACCGATTAAAACGCCTAAAAGGTCAGATTCGCACCAAACGTTTTGGCTGAATGACTAAGATTAGGCTATGAATGCCAAAATGCTCGTAAAAACCGATTAATACGCCTAAAAAGGTCAGATTTACACCAAAATTTTTGGCAGAAAGGCTAAGATCTTGCTAAGAATGCGAAAATGCTCGTAAAAAACCGATTAAAACGCCTAAAAGGTAGATTCACACCAAACCTTTTGGCTGAATGACTTGGATCTGGCTATGAATGCCAAAATGCTCGTAAAAAACCGATTAAAACGCCTAAAAGGTCAGATTCACACCATACTCTTTGGTTGAATGACTAAGATCTGGCTATGAATGCCAAAATGGTCGTAAAAAACCGATTAAAACGCTTAAAAGGTCAGATTCACACCAAACTTTTTGGCTGAATGACTTAGATCCTGGCTATGAATGCCAAAATACTTGTAAAAAACCGATTTAATCGCTTAAAAAGGTCAGATTTACACAAACCTTTTTAGCAGAAAGACTAAGATCTGGCTAAGAATGCGAAAATGCTCGTAAAAAACCGATTAAAAAGCCTAAAAGGTCAGATTCTCAGCAAACTTTTTGGCTGAATGACTAAGATCCTGGCTAAGAATGCGAAAATGCTCGTAAAAAACCGATTAAAACGCCTAAAAGGTCAGATTCACACCAAACTTTTTGGCAGAAAGGCTAAGATCTGGCTATGAATGCCAAAATGCTCGTAAAAAACCGATTAAAACGCCTAAAAGGTCAGATTCACACCAAACTTTTTGGCAGAAAGGCTAAGATCTGGCTATGAATGCCAAAATGCTCGTAAAAAACCGATTAAAACGCCTAAAAGGTAGATTCACACAAAACTTTTTGGCTGAATGACTTAGATCCTGGCTATGAATGCCAAAATGCTTGTAAACAACCGATTAAACTCCTAAAAAAGTCCTACATCTCGTCAGATGACTTCAGTTTTGACGGACAATTTGAATGACGTCCAAATTCTTCTGCGCATGCTCGATGAGTTTCAAACTATGGGACAAAGCTATAAACTTCTCGACTTTTCAATCTTCGCCAAAAAATTAGTCAGGTGTTTTTTTGGGAATTCCGAAAACCGGTCAGGTTAACGGTGATTTCTTTTTCAGTATCGGCTTCGCTCCTATTTAATGACCTCCTATTAAACCAATTAGTGTTCGAACGACACCTTTTCGGGATAAATACGTTGTCATTTTATCAGCACCGTAGGTCGAGGGGAATCGTTAGAAACGTTTACATCGGCAATTATACGCCGAGAAAATCGCCCACGCCGCCCACACGCTGGACAGGGCCAATTTAAATATTTGGCCCGCGGTTCTATTTTTTCTAAACCGCCTTTCTTATTTTTTAAAAAAACAATTAGATAAGTACATATTTTCTAATTTATCCTACAGTGAAAAAAAAAAATGTGAAGGCCTATGTGTGGGAATTGGAAAATTATCAAGTAATTTGTATGCATCACGAAATATCACCCCTCGTTAAGAGGAACAAGAGTCTCTGTGCAGACGGTCCTTAAGACGCATAATCAGCCTTTGCAAAGTCCATCCACTGTTTATATAATAAAGGGACTTAAAAGCAGACACGCAGGCGTGAAAACATAAATTTTCTTCTGTCCTTCACGAGAACCACTTTAAAATGGGATCCATTGTCCTCTTTTAAAAGCGTACTTCATAATTAAGGACAGAGAGGTTTCAAAGGCGAATTAGTCGGACAAAAAATGATTTTTAAATACTGTAATTAAGGAGGAGGGAAAAAAGAAGACAGATTTTGAAAAAACAAGGTCACCAGTAGCTCGTACTGTAGAAGCCATCGTGCATATTTCAGTGCTGCTATCTGTCGAAGGGGATTCAAAATATACTAGTGATACCAATTCCCCTTAAAACAGCTAATAAATAAGTTCTTTGCGGATGAAACGATGTTGCCTTCAATCCAGTCAATTATGTATTGTCATTTTAGACCATTTCTCTTTATTAATAATTTTAATATTTACAAAAATAAGTGGCAAATTGGAATAAATTTGGTAAATATGTTAGAGATGACTTTTGGGGGAAAGTAGGACGATTTTAGGGGATAATGTGGGACGAATTGTATTGGAGGTGTTTTTGGGGTGAATTTGGGACGATTTTGGGGAGTATTTCGGACGATTTTGTGAGTGAATGTAGGACGAATTGTATTGGAGTTGTTTTGGGGTGTATTTGGGACGACTTAGGGGAGTATTTCGGACGATTTTGGGGGAGAATGTGGGACGAATTATATTGGAGATGTTTTTGGGGTGTATTTGGGACGAATTTCGGACGATTTTGGGGGATAATGTGGGACGAATTGTGTTGGAGATGTTTTGGGGTGTATTTGGGACGATTTTGTGGATTATTTTGGACGATTTTGGGGGAGAATGTGGGACGAATTGTATTGGAGATGTTTTTGGGGTGTATTTGGGACGATTTTGGGGGATAATGTGGGACGAATTATGTTGCAGATGTTCCCCTTAAAACAGCAAATAAATAAGTTCTTTGCGGATGAAACGATGTTGCTATCGGATATAAAAGACTAATTTTAGTAGTGTAGAAGCCAAATCATCGTGCATATTTCAGTGCTGCTATCTGTCGAATAGGAAACAAAATATACTAGTGATACGATTTCCCCTTAAAACAGCAGATAAGTAAGTTCTTTGCGGATGATACAATGTTGCTATCGGATATAAAAGACTAATAAAAGTTGGATTTAAAATAGAGAGGCTTTTAAGTAGGTACAAGGACCGCGTTTAAGACTGGTTTTGAATATCACAGTTCATGTAGGACATATATAGGGATTACTGTTATCTGATTTAATCCGCGAGGCGCCGAATACCCGTAAATAAATAGCTCGCGGGACAGAAGGGGTCCCCGTCTGAATACAAACGAAGGCATTAAGGGGGTAGTGAGAGGGCGGGTCCGGGAGGAGATAAAATTTTCCCTTTTTTTTAAGCACATTAGCAGATATCGGAGTCCTGTTCACGTTAATGGGCTTTTAATCAAAAGGGCAACAAAGTTCAAGGTTCCCAAGATGCGGTTAAATCAGCCTTCGAAGCCCCCAGGCTTTTATCCTCTTTAAATAACAATAAACAAGTTCTTTGAACAATTTGCGCCTTAAAAAAGAGCAACCGGTTAACCGTTTCTGATTTAAATTGACCCGTATTCAATTGAAAATTATTAAGGCCCTTCAATCCAGTCAATTATTTTTTTTTATACAATTATTATGGGTTTTTTTGTGAGGGAGAGAGAATGAAAAAAACGGATATTCCACTACCGGTTTCGGCGTAATACGCCTCATCAGGTGGACTATTTCCTTATTTTTCACTCTCATCTCATTTTCTACTTGACCTTTACTATGTGGTATAAGTAAAAAGTACTATGTGGTAAAAAAAAAAAAAAAAAAAAAAAAAAAAAAAAAAAAAAAAAAAAAAAAAAAAAAAATGATATTTCCCTGATAAATAACAGTCAATTATTGTCATTTTAGACCATTTCTCTTTATTAATAATTTTTATATTTACAAAAAATAAGCGGCAAATTGGAGGAAATTTTATAAATGTGATAGGGATGACTTTTGGAGGAAAGTAGGAGGATTTTGGGGAAGAATGTGGAGATGTTTTTGGGGATGTTTTTGGGCTGTATTTAGGACGGATTTTGGGGAGTATTTTGGACGATTTTGCGTAAGAATGTGGGACGAAATGTAAGGATTTTGGGTGTATTTGGGACGATTGTGGGGGGGGGGGGGATGTGTTACGAATTGTATTGGAGATGTTTATGGGGTGTATTTGGGACGATTTTGGGGAGTATTTCGGACGATTTTTAGGGAGAATGTGGGACGAATTGTATTGGAGATGTTTTTGGGGTGTATTTGTGACGATTTTTGTTAGTAGTTCGGACGATGTTGGGGGAGAATGTGGGACGGATTATATTGGAAATGTTTTTGGGGTGTATTTCGGACGTTTTCGGGTGTATTTCGGACGATTTTGGGGAGTAATTCGGACGATTTTGGGGAAGGATGTGGGACGAAATGTATTGGAGATGTTTTTGGGGTGTATTTGGGACGTTTTTTAGGTGTATTTTGGACGATTTTGGGGAAGGATGTGGGACGAATTGTATTGGAGATGTTTAAGGGGTGTATTTGGGACGATTTTGGGAGTATTTCGGATGATTTTAAGGGAGAATGTGGGACGAATTGTATTGGAGATGTTTTTGGGGTGTATTTGGGACGTTTTTTGGGAGTAATTGGGACGATTTTGGGAGTATTTCGGATGATTTTAAGGGAGAATGTGGGACGAATTGTATTGGAGATGTTTTTGGGGTGTATTGGGACGTTTTTTGGGAGTAATTGGGACGATTTTGGGGAAGGATGTGGAACGATTTTGGGGAAGGATGTGGGACGAATTGTATTGGAGATGTTTTTGGGGTGTATTTGGGACGTTTTTAGGTGTATTTTGGACGATTTTGGGGGAGAATGTGGGACGAATTGTATTGGAGATGTTTTTGGGGTGTATTTGGGACGTTTTTTGGGTGTATTTGGGACGATTTCGGGGAGTAATTCGGACGATTTTGGGAAAGGATGTGGGACGAATTGTATTGGAGATGTTTTTGGGGTTTATTAGGGACGATTTTGGGGAGCATTTCGGATGATTTTGGGGAGAATGTGGGACGAATTGTATTGGAGATGTTTTTGGGGTGTATTTGGGACGTTTTTTGGGTGTATTTCGGACGATTTTGGGGGAGAATGTGGGACGAATTGTATTGGAGATGTTTTTGGGGTGTATTTGGGACGTTTTTTGGGTGTATTTCGGACGATTTTGGGGAGTAATTCGGATGATTTTGGGGGAGAATGTGGGACGAATTGTATTGGAGATGTTTTTGGGTTGTATTTGGGACGATTTCGGGGAGTAATTCGGACGATTTTGGGAAAGGATGTGGGACGAATTGTATTGGAGATGTTTTTGGGGCTTATTAGGGACGATTTTGGGGAGCATTTCGGATGATTTTGGGGGAGAATGTGGGACGAATTGTATTGGAGATGTTTTTGGGGTGTATTTGGGACGTTTTTTGGGTGAATTTCGGACGATTTTGGGGGAGAATGTGGGACGAATTGTATTGGAGATGTTTTGGGGTGTATTTGGGACGTTTTTTGGGTGTATTTGGGACGATTTCGGGGAGTAATTCGGACGATTTTGGGAAAGGATGTGGGACGAATTGTATTGGAGATGTTTTTGGGGTTTATTAGGGACGATTTTGGGGAGCATTTCGGATGATTTTGGGGGAATGTGGGACGAATTGTATTGGAGATGTTTTTGGGGTGTATTTGGGACGTTTTTGGGTGTATTTCGGACGATTTTGGGGGAGAATGTGGGACGAATTGTATTGGAGATGTTTTTGGGGTGTATTTGGGACGTTTTTGGGTGTATTTCGGACGATTTTGGGGAGTAATTCGGATGATTTTGGGGGAGAATGTGGGACGAATTGTATTGGAGATGTTTTTGGGTTGTATTTGGGACGATTTCGGGGAGTAATTCGGACGATTTTGGGAAAGGATGTGGGACGAATTGTATTGGAGATGTTTTTGGGGCTTATTAGGGACGATTTTGGGGAGCATTTCGGATGATTTTGGGGGAGAATGTGGGACGAATTGTATTGGAGATGTTTTTGGGGTGTATTTGGGACGTTTTTTGGGTGAATTTCGGACGATTTTGGGGGAGAATGTGGGACGAATTGTATTGGAGATGTTTTTGGGGTGTATTTGGGACGTTTTTTGGGTGTATTTCGGACGATTTTGGGGAGTAATTCGGATGATTTTGGGGGAGAATGTGGGACGAATTGTATTGGAGATGTTTTGGGTTGTATTTGGGACGATTTTAGGGAGTATTTCGGATGATTTTGGGGGAGAATGTGGGACGAATTGTATTGGAGATGTTTTTGGGTGTATTTGGGACGTTTTTTGGGTGTATTTCGGACGATTTTGGGGGAGAATGTGGGACGAATTGTATTGGAGATGTTTTTGGGGTGTATTTGGGACGTTTTTGGGTGTATTTCGGACGATTTTGGGGAGTAATTCGGATGATTTTGGGGGAGAATGTGGGACGAATTGTATTGGAGATGTTTTTGGGTTGTATTTGGGACGATTTTAGGGAGTATTTCGGATGATTTTGGGGGAGAATGTGGGACGAATTGTATTGGAGATGTTTTTGGGTTGTATTTGGGACGTTTTTTGGGTGTATTTCGGGACGATTTTGGGGGAGTATTTAGGACATCTTTTTTATGGAGACCAGGATGTGTTTTGTGGAAAAAGGTTCGACTTGTTCAGAATTTTGAAGTTTTTTTTTTTTTTTTCTCTCTCTCAGCCGACAATGTAAAATATCATTTAGTTATTCCTCGAATGCAAGAACCGTGAAAAAAACATCTTTTAGCCTCTGGGTATTTTTCAGTTCGTGGTCCGATCTTATCGGAGATGACAGACCATTAGAATTTCCACCGTTTCCTTTTCCAATTGATAAAAAGAAGGGTGTCAAGGGTAAAAAAAAAAAGAAGAAACACTCCCTTCCCCTGGCCGTCATTATTATTAATTAAACGGCTAATAAGAGAAACTTAAGATCCAGATCACACACTCGCACCTTCCGACCCACTCACGTATTCCGCACGCCCGTATAAACACATTAATTAAACTCACTTATCGCATTCTAGTTTCGGAAATTCTCATCGTCACGTAGGGCCTAACGACACAGCTCGGTCATCCGTTTAAAATCGAAATTACCGTTTGATATTGAGAAATAAAAGTTGCATAATTGTTATGAAATTCTAGTTTTTCACACAAAAAAGTAAAAAAAAAAATGCTTCTTTCTATCAAATAATAGGCAACAATCTTGCGGAATGCGGACGCAATAAACATTAAAATCGGAAAAAAAATGCTGTTTAGAGGGGAAGATTAAAATTTTAATGTATCAACGTAGAAAAAATGAAAAAAATGTAACATCAGGCCAAATAGAACAGGCGTTAACAGCCAAAATTTCACATATCAGTTACTGTAGGAGAAAAAGAGGGAAAAAAAAACGGTAATAGGGAGTATATTGACGATTTTGAGGACGATTTGAAGATTTTGGGGAGTATTGGGGACGATTTTGGGGTATTTTAAGATTTTGGCGGATGTTGGGGACAAACTTTGGGGACAATGCTTTTTAGTGTTACACAAAATTTTTTGAAAGTATTTTGTACGAATTTGGTGAGTACTATGTTCGATTTAGGGAGTATTGTAACGATTTTGGGGACGATTTGAAGATTTTGGGGGGTATTGGGGACGATTTTGGGGTATTTTGAAGATTTTGGGGGATGTTGGGGACAAATTTTGAGGACAATGTTTTTTAGTATTTTGACGGTTTTGCAGAGTATAGTACAGAAAAAATTTTTGAAAGTATTTTGTACGAATTTGGTGAGTACTATGTTCGATTTAGGGAGTACTTTGACGATTTTGGGGACGATTTGAAAATTTTAGGGGATGTTGGGGACAAATTTTGGGGATAATGTCTTTTAGTATTTTCTCGGTTTTGCAGAGTACAGTACAGAAAAAATTTTGAAAGTATTTTGTTCGGATTTGGTGGGTACGATTTTCGATTTAGGGAGTATTTTGACGATTTGAAGATTTTGGGGGGTATTTAGGACGATTTTGGGGTATTTTGAAAATTTTGGGGGATGTTGGGGACAATGTTTTTTAGTATTTTGACGGTTTTGCAGTGCATAGTACAAAAAAATTTTTTTAAAGTATTTTGTACGAATTTGGTGGGTACCATGTTCGATTTAGGAAGTATTTTGACGATTTTGGGGACGATTTGAAGAGTTTGGGGAGTATTGGGGACGATTTTGGGATATTTCTAGATTTTGGGGGATGTTTGGGACAAATTTTGAGGACAATGTTTTTTAGTATTTTGACGGTTTTGCAGTGTATAGTACAGAAAAAACTTTTGAAAGTATTTTTTACGAATTTGGTGAGTACTGTGTTCGATTTAGGGAGTATTTTGACGATTTGGGGACGATTTGAAGATTTTGGGGAGTATTGGGGACGACTTTGGGGTATTTGAAGATTTTGGGGGTGTTGGGGACAAATTTTGGGGACAATGTATTTTAGTATTTGACGGTTTTGCAGCGTATAGTACAGAAAAAATTTTTGAAAGTATTTTTTACGAATTTGGTGAGTACTATGTTCGACGATTTTGTGGGAATCCTAAGGGAATTTCAGGTACAATTTTGGAGATTATTACTTATCTACGATATTGGGGGATATTATGTACAATTTTGGGAGTATTTAGTGGATTTCATAAAACAATTTTGCTAGGTATTGGGGACAATTTCGGGGAAGTACTTTGGGAAATTTTTGCGGGAGTTATGGTCAATTTTGAGATTGAGAATTTGACGATTTTGGGGAATAGTTATCTTGGGAACGCAGAAAATTTCCCCAAAATCGTCCCCAAAATTTCCCCAAATACTCCCCAAAATCCCCACTTTCTATCAATTCAATAACTTCTCGTTGAGAAAGCTAAATTATTTTCTGAAGTTCCTTTTCCCAAGGATAGAAATTCATTCAAAACACACTTCGTGCTCTTTTTTGCCTCTTTTATCCTTTTTCGCTATTGAGTCTAGTATTTTATCTTGAAAGAGGGAAAGGATAAGTATGTCGGAAAGAGTGGGGTTCATTAAGATAAGAAGAGGCGGCAGCTCTTAGCTCCGGGATACAAGAGGAATACCAAACATCATCCAATACAGATGGACCTCTGGCAGCTTTTATATTGCGATTTAAATATTCTTGAAAGAAAATCCGAATATGCAGTTGAAGAATTTCGGTGAGTGGTTGAGTCCTCACCTTTAAAGGGCCAGAATGCAAATCTCAAATCATTAACACTCTGAGCCATTAGTCAACGATAATCCTCTCCGAAAAGGCCCCAACCTCTTTTTCGACCTCATTAATATTTCCCTCATTGCCTCCTTTTACAAGTCGACTTCTCTTAATTAATTATCCCTTTCGAAAAAATCTTCATTATTTATTAAAAAAAGAAAAAAAGAGTTCTGCCCGTATTAACATGTTCAGAGATAAAATAAAAAAGCGGGGACTTTTCAGCAAAAAAATTTTTTTCTCCTCTTTTATATAAATCCGAGGATTAAAGCATTCATTAGACGGATTAAGGATATGAATTAAAGGCCCTTCTCGGTTTATAATGACTTTTCACTGTGGAAAATCTTTGCAAAATGTATTAATATTGGGCTTAATACCCCGGAGTAACAATTTGTTAAGTATTTATAAAACCGAGCGGAGTTAATTGCCTCATTAAAAACTTGGATTTTTTAAATATGAAAGGACCGCGGAATATAATAAATAGTTATTTTTAGTACTGGCTCATTAGTGAAGCCTTTTGAAAAATTTGTATCGTCCACCGTGGTCAAAACAGTTAAAATTGAAAACCCGAATTTCGTCTAGATTTTAGCATCTGAAGTATTTTCGTCCTAAATTTAAAAAGAAAAAGAAAAAATATAAACTCTCATCTCGTCCTTACAGGCTCCGCCCCTTTTTAAGACGATATGACATTCGGACAAGTTGATTTCAATTTTTTAAATATTATACATTATTAAAATAGAAATCATCTCGTCCGAAAGTATTCTCGTCCTAAAGTCATCTCGTCCTAAAAATATATGGAGGATCAGCTCATTTGATGACACAGGGGGGATTATTTATTTTCTTCTCTCGTGAGGATCAGCTTGTATTATGACACAAGGCGGTTAGTTTTTTTCCTCTCGCCAGTATGTGCTCACTCCTGGGACGGATGATAAGCTCGGTACGCCCAAAAATGAGTTTAAAACTTGCTGGGGCGGAGCGCTGCCGCAATCCTCCGACGCAACATTTTCTGTGGTGCCTGCCGGCCGTAGCATTTTTTTTCCGAAACACTTCCCGGCCACAGTTTTGCACCGATTTTCACCAAACTTTCACACTTTCATTAGCCGGTGAACAAGAATTTAAAAGAGGGCGATTTTTGAATTTGGAAAAAATGTCGGAGATTTGCAAATTAGGCCCAGATGATAGTCGTCGACAGAGTATGGCGATCCCATTTTTTGTTGATAAAGTTAGTACTGGATGCTAAATGGAAAATGCCATTGACTGCTTATGTCAAAGTGGAGGTTTATAGCGCTGCATTGTTTATGAATGAATGGATTTACAAAGAGAAGGAAAGGGTTGTGATGCTCCCCCTCCATTCTTTTTCCTTTCTCCGGAGTCTTTTCACGTCCATGTTTGGTCTCATCTGAATTAATTCTGAGGATGTGGCGACGGGTTTCGCACTTCCATATAGGGAAGGTGTTAAGAGCGGTACCCCTATAATGTATTGCTCAGGAGGCTCCACTATTGTCAACCGAGAGGGTTCTACAACGCTTCTCCCACCAATATAACGACCAGCAATAAAATATCTACCAAGGATTCGTCCTCGTCACCTTCCCTTTCCAGCAACAATTCGGCTCTCAAATCTTTTTTCTTACAATGTTTAAACTTTGTCAACTTTGAAACTTTGGTAATTTCTTAGAGTTAGGAAAAGAGAAAATGATATTACAAGGCAATTCTGAAGCTACTAAGAACGTTCCTGCTAAATGCAGACCTCAAGTGCCTTTTAGATCCCCACTTGACAAATCCATAAGATTATATGACCCGTTGGGCTACTATATTTTATTGGCCTCATCAGAAGCACTTTCCTAAAAGGCCCCCCCTCAACCATATAACGTAATAGTGGCGTCAGTCAAAACGTCGTAAAAATACTTGGTCACAATAAAAATCCAAACTTTTTGTTTATACGGTTTATTAAAATGTCCCCTCCCTAAAAAAATGTTCCGAGACAATAGAGAGGGTTTAATTCATTGCAAATATGTTTTTAATATCTTTGAAATATGAGGGGACCACAGTTTGGCAGATATTGGAAAGAACCCCCTCATCACCATCCCTTTACCATATATTGATATGTCCCCCTTTCGCATACTTTATATAAACCACACATTCATATCAAATCTCCCTAAGGATATTGTTTTTTAAGACTTTTTTAATTTTGAAAAATAAAAAATTCAAAGGACATGGGTAAAGTTTATTTTATTCATCCTAATCGGCTTAGTTCTCAGTCTGCTTATAAATCACATACGTCGAGTTGTCCCCGATTCATAACATGAGAGGTTAGGGGGGGGGGGGGGAGTTATAGGAAGGTTATAAGGGAGGGGGGTTATATCTACAGATTATGCTAAGCGTCTGGCCATTGTCGTCTACCTCTAATACGAGTGTAATGGTCTCCAGGTGGACAAAGGATACAACTGATGGCGACGTTTAAAAACACGTTATAATTTTTTTTTCTTCTTCTAAATCTTCTTTGAAAAAATTATATTTTAGAATTGACATTTCGAGCTGTGCATCCATAAAGCAAGCGGACAGATATGAAGGCTCCGGGTACGAAGGGCGAACTCAACATCGGACAATTTTTTTTTTTTCATGTTCAGATTCTAGAACTCTTGGTGAATACACCCATATAATTTTATGTTGAGTTCGCCCTTTTTTCCCCTTTAAATTCGTAAAAACCGGTATGCGGCAAAGCTCTAACTGCGATATCCGAGCGGGTACGAAGGGCGAACTCCACATCCTAGTCCACAACCCCCACTCCTTTTCCCATTCCAGGGCATGACTTTTCTGTTGAGTTCGCCCGTAGCATAAAACTTTAAAATGCGAATATCTCGAAACTACGTTATGTTGAGTTCGCCTGTCATACCCGGAGCTCCTCATATTTTCTTTTAGAACGTTTTTTGGGATGATGGCTGCTTTCAAGTTTGATGGAAGTTTACAAGAAAGTACTGGTCTGGAGACGGCCCCGACGAGAACTTCCCTAAAGAGAAGGAACAATATAGGAGGGGGAAGTATAAAGGGGGAGGAATTGTAACGGAGGGGGAAGTATAAAGGAGGGGAAATATAACGGAGGGGGAAGTATAACGGAGGGGGAAGTTTTTTTTCACAAAATTTTCGAAGTTTTTTTTTTCGAAAATTTTTTTTTAATTCCAAGGTAGAAATAATGGGATTTTTCTAAAAGAAAGGTCCCTCTCGTAAGGCGTGGAAGTATGAAATTTCTCCCTACTAATAATTAATTAATGTTAAAAGAAAAGGTTATAATTTTTTACACCAAAAATTCTTAAAACATATAATTGGTGAACATTTGGTGAAAATCGGACCAACAATTCGACCGCAGTGAATTTTTTAAAATTTCAAACAGACATATCTCCGCCATTTTTTCTAAATTCAAAAATCGCGCCTCTTTAAATTCTTGTTCACCGGCTAATGAAATTTGTGTGAGGTGAAAATCGGTTGAGAACTGTGGCCGTGAAGTGTTCCGGAAAAAATGCTACGGACGGACGGCACAATAGACAAAGTTGAGATCGGTAAAGATAATATTCGATTTGATCCTCCGGGGTGTGGAAGTAATTATAATCATAATTACGATTACGATTATAATCGTAACAATGTGTTTTTTTTTGCGTCTTTTTGGAGGAAATAATAAGTTTATTTATTAAGGGAAAATAAATTTGCGCTATGGGGTCTGAAGGAGCCCGCAAAAAGCGTATATAGAGAGTAATACGATAACTTCTCTTTCGTGAAATTTAATTAATCAAGTTATTCCACCAAATTAGGGAAAAACTTAAGTTTTAAATCCGGCTTGATAAATGTTTAAAACATAATTTTCTCAAAAGCACCCCTGAATTTTTAAAGTTACGGAAATAACTTAGTTGAGGAAAGTTTACACATTAAAATAAAATTAATAATAAATACCTGATTAAAGGTAAAATGCGTTTTTGCGAGTTCAGGTAATAAAAAATCGCAAATGCTTATCTGACGAGTTTTAAAATGGTTTTTTCTCCTTAAAAAAAATTTTAATCCAGTAATAAAAGGTACAATAAAGTCTTATCAGCTCTTTGCTCTTCCTACATTCTATTTAAAATATCCTTATTAGGAAAGTACCAAAAGAGCCGACTAGAAAAGCCTCTTTTGAAAATACGTGTAGGCAGACCCATCCCAGGATGTTCTTTTTTGTTTTCGGCGATATCCGAACGAATCGAGAGATAAAAAGAAGGGAAAGAAGAAAAAAAAAACGTACTTGCGACCTCCGTGTGGGTAGTGCACGCCAGTTGCAGTCACGCAACGTCCACGACACCTGTTACTATATTTATTTTTTTATTTATTTATTTTCTTTTATTATCTTCGGGGCCGGAGGGTGAAATTTGCATCGTCTCACCCTTGTTTCCAATATCGTTCGCGTGTTATAAAAGCTCTTAAGAATATTTATGAAAAGAGGGAGAGTTATAAGAAATTAAGTATTCTTTTTTTATGGAAATTTATTTCTTTTGAGAACTCCTATTTTTTTTCTAACTCGATTCTTTTTTTTTTTTTTCCTCGAATTCCCGACATTTTGTTATAATAAAATCGTCTTCCTATCACGCAAACGTTCCCTTATTTCGTTTCTATTTTTATAGGAAGCCAAAATTGAAGTTTCATTCAAGAGAAAACTTTAAGGGAATCTGGCAATGAAATCAGTGTATTTTTAACTCTATAGATCGCAGCACTTGGACTTAAGGGGATATGAGGGTTTTAAGTTGGTTGCTTTGTATAGGGTCTTTCAATAAGGGTGGGTCGATTTTGAAAGTGTGTGGCGGCCATGGCGTTTTAGCGGCATTGCCAAATAAATTGCATATTATTCAATATCTGATGCCAAATCAACATGGCAAGTTACAGATGAGCAGTTTTTTTTGTATCGGGAGTATGGTCAAAAATAAATGAACGTCCACGTTTTCACATCAACGCCAAGCTTTCGGCATATATTTTGCCTTCCTCAGGGCTCTACAAAGATATTGCAATGATGAGTTTATTTAAAATGATGAGTTGATTACGGATTGGTATCAAAAACCAACAAGTACGGATAGATTACTGCATTTTAACTCGGTTCACTCGTTTCAAATGAAAATCAATATTAGCTTCAACTTGGTAGATAGAGCATTTAACTTAAGTAGTCCTTGTTTTCATTCAAAAATAAAGAAAAGGTTCTAAAAATGTTAAAGCTCAATGGTTACCCCATGTCCTTCATTAAGAAAATTGTATACCAAAGATGGAATACTAGATTTAATGCATCAGCTTTAACACCAAATGTACCTGAGTTAATTGTACCTGAAGTAATCGTACCTGAACAACAAAATATACCAATAATGGACAACAATGTATTAGTTCCAAGTAATTTGAATAAGTCTTTCCGCCCACTAACTTTTGTTGGACAAACTTCCAATAAACTTAAAAAATTAATAGAAGGAAAAGTTAGTAATGTAAAAATTGTGTACAAATTTAATAATAAGGTAGGAAGAAATTTCTACACAAAGCTAAAAACCAAAGAACCTGTCACAAGAATGTCAATCTAATTTATTGTATAAAGTGTAAGGACTGCCATGTCGTTTATTATGGGCAGACAAAGCAGTATCTGGCAAGTCGCATCAGGCAGCATAATTATGATTGCAATGATGTGGATAAGCCGGGTACTGCTTTGTCAAAACATGTACATAATAATGGACACTCTTTTGACTTTGAAGAAGTACGTGTGATGGAGGTTGAAAGCGTATTAGGGCGACGATTGTTGAAAGAAATGATGTATATATATTTAGATGATCAGGCTTGCAATTTAAGGACAGATTTGAACAATTTGAGTCTTATGTACAGTGGAATCTTAAAATAATAACCCCCCCCCCCCCCCTAGTCGAAATATTATGTAGAAATACTGTGATACGCATTATTTATTTATGAAATTATTTATTTATTTATTGATTATTAATTAATTATTTATGTATTTGTGAAGACTACAATTAGGGAAATGTTTGAAGAGTGGGTTGGTAGACATGAGGGTATCCTCATTACTGGTTATATATAAAAACGCAAGCTGTGATATCTATTTATTTTTTGATTTTTATTATATTTTTATTATAGCTTTATTAATTGTTGTCATTGTTGAAATTTTAATCAAGTTTTAAAAAACGAATGTTGTTTTTATATATTGTTTGACATCTATATCTGTAAGTTAAAAAATTGTTATAAATATGTGAAAAAGTTGACTGTGACTTGAACATTGAAAATAATCTAATAATTGCAATATCTTTGTAGAGCCCTGAGGAAGGCAAAATATATGCCGAAAGCTTGGCGTTGATGTGAAAACGTGGACGTTCATTTATTTTTGACCATACTCCCGATACAAAAAAAACTGCTCATCTATACATTAACTGGTCGATCTTCATAAAAGTATCTATGGCAAGTTACACGACTGAGCAGCACGTTTAAATGATAAAACTTTACAACGAAACATTGGGTATTTTGGGTGAACGATTTGGGGGTCGAGTAATCTCTCGAAGAGGTGACGTGAATTGGCCACCAAGGTTGTGCGATTTGACCCCGTTACACTTTTTCTTGTGTGGGGTTTCTGAAGTCGCCGGTCTACGCCAATACTCCACCAATAGACCACCAATTTCACGTCAACTCTTCGAGAGATTACTCGACCCCCAAATCGTTCACCCAAATACCCAATGTTTCGTTATAAAGTTTTATCATTTGAACGTGCTGCTCAGTCGTGTAACTTGCCATGTTGATTTGGCATCAGATATTGAATAATATGCAATTTATTTGGCAATGCCGCTAAAACGCCATGGCCGCCACACACTTTCAAAATCGACCCACCCTTATTGAAAGACCCTATACATATTTCGTTGTGATCAACGGTTTTCGGTTTTTCCCTTCTATCTCGGAAACTGTCGCTCAAAACGAAAAAATGTCCTTATTAAAAGTTGTAGCTACAAAAATTTACTACATAAAATATCTTATTGGTTTTTTCCGTCAGAGCAATATTTTAGGAGATATGAAGGTTTTAAGTTTTCGGACAGGCTCTGTAGGATTATTAGTTGTAACCTCATAAGTCATAACTCCTTAAATATTGCTCTTACGCAAATAATAAATAAAGAAATTTTTGTAGAAATCTTTGTACCTACCTACAACTTTTACTTAGGACATTTTTTTCGTTTTGAGCGACGGTTTCCGAGATACAAGGGAAAAACCGAAAACCGTTGCTCACAACGAAAAATTTGCAAAGCAACTCACTTAAGAACCCTCATATCTCCTTAAGTATTGCTCTGAAAAAAAAACTAATAAGGGCATTTTTGTAGGAAATTTCCGTAGCTACGACTTTTACTTAAGACGTTTTTCGTATTGAGCGACGGTTTCCGAGATAGAAGGGAAAAACCGAAAACCGTTGTTAACAACGAAAAATTTGCAAAGCAACCAACTTAAATACTTCCATATCTCCTAAAGTATTGCTCTGACGAAAAAACTAATAATATATTTTATGTAGTAAATTTTTGTAGCTACAACTTTTACTTAGGACATTTTTTCGTTTTGAGCGACGGTTTTCAAGATAGAAGGGAAAAACCTCAAAACCGTTGCTCACAACGAAATATGTACAAAGCAACCAACTTAAAACCCTCATACCCCTTAATCTCAATAAGAACTGACTCAATTATTTTTTCCAACTAATAAAATTCTCAGTCAAAAAAGTAATTAAAAATTATGAGCATATTTTGAATTCTTTCTAATGAATTAACAAAGGGACATTGTAGGCATTTTATATCGCGGATTCTGATCAAAAAACCGCCATCATAATTTTCATGAAGGAAAATTAAAACCGTTGGAAATAATAAAAAAGGAACATACTCGTTAAAAAGTTGATTTATAAAACACATTTAAAAAAAGAAGAGTAGAAAAAAAAGCGTTACTCGTGTCTTTCCAGTTTCTTTAATTGCAATTAAACTAAATTAGCAACCTTTATTATTTGCCTTTTACAACACTTTTTTTTTTTCTCTTCTCTCTCCTGGTTAATTGAATTTTTTTTAAACAGAAATCAAACAACTTCAGATTGTTTAGAGAGTGAACTTTTTCACGGTTTCTCACATTAACGAAACATTTTTTTTTTTCATCTAAAACTCTTGAGTTCAAAAGGGCTAAAAAGATACTTTTTGGGAGTTTATATTTTAAACTAGAATTTAATTAATTATTACTGAACAAGATTCAACTTTCTTTGGTAATTAAATAAATCAGGACAACAAATAAACAGTAGGGTCTCATCAGGGTGCCTCCTCAATTATTTGTAAAAAGTACGGGTTTGAAGAGCTTCCAACGAAAACTTCCTAAAAGAGAAGTAACAATATAGGAGGGGGAAGTATAACGGAGGGGAAGTATAAAGGAGGTGGAAGTATAAGGGAGGGGAGTATAAGGGAACGAAAGTATAAGGAACGGAGAGAAAGTATAAAGGAGGGGGAAGTATAAGGGAGGGGAAGTATAAAGGAGTGGAAGTATAAGGGAGGGGGAGTATAATGGAGGGGAAGTATAAGGAACGAAAGTATAAGAACGGAGAGAAAGTATAAAGGAGGGGGAAGTATAAGGGAGGGGAAGTTTAAAAGAGGGGAAGTTTTTTTTTTTCGAAAAATTTTCCGAGTTTTTTTTTTAATTTCCGAGTTTTTTTGGAGGTGGAAGTATAAGGGAGGGGAAGTATAATGGAGGGGAAGTATAAGGGAACGAAAGTATAAGGAACGGAGAGAAATATAAAGGAGGGGAAGTATAAAGGAGGTGGAAGTACAAGGGAGGGAAGTATAATGGAGGGAAGTATAAGGGAACGAAAGTATAAGGAACGGAGAGAAGTATAAAGGAGGGGGAAGTATAAAGGAGGTGGAAGTATAAGGGAGGGGAAGTATAATGGAGGGGAAGTATAAGGGAACGAAAGTATAAGGAACGGAGAGAAAGTATAAAGGAGGGGAAGTATAAAGGAGGTGGAAGTATAAGGGAGGGTAAGTATAATGGAGGGGAAGTATAGGAACGAAAGTATAAGGAACGGAGAGAAAGTATAAAGGAGGGGGAAGTATAAGGGAGGGGAAGTATAATGGGGGAAGTATAAGGGAGGAAAGTATAAAAGAGGGGGAAGTTTTTTTTTTCGAAAAATTTTCCGAGTGTTTTTTTTAAATTTTCCGAATTTTTTTTTCGAAAAATTTTCCGAGTTTTTGTTTAGAAAAAATTCCAGGTTTTCTTTTTTAAATTTGCAGTTTTTTTTGTTTTTTTTTTTGAAAATTTTTTAAGTGTCAAGGTAGACCTTAATGGG
The DNA here is from genome assembly GCA_014119065.1 of Orius insidiosus. Taxonomy (NCBI): domain Eukaryota; kingdom Metazoa; phylum Arthropoda; class Insecta; order Hemiptera; family Anthocoridae; genus Orius; species Orius insidiosus. The sequence continues at coordinate 227,530 of JACGAQ010000149.1, forward strand.
CTCTTTGGTCTAGGATGTGTCTCTCGTAATAGGTAGAATATTATGAAATTTCTCCCTACTAATAAAAATAGTAATTAAAAAGTGGCAATTTTTTTGCAACAAAAATTCTTAAAAAATATAAGGAGTAATTGGTGAAAATTTGGTGAAAATCGGACGAATTTTTAAAATTTTAAACAGTCATATCTCCGCCATTTTTTTCAAAATTCAAAAATCGCCCTCGTTACATTCTTGTTCTCCGACTGAAAAGATTTTGTGAAAATTTGGTGAAAATCGTTGAAAACTGTGGTGTAAAGTGTTCCGGAAAAATGCTACGGCCGGCCGCACTACAGACAAGGTTGAGATCGGTAAAGATGAATATTCGAATTGACCCTCCGGTTCTCGAAGACCCTTCCCCAAAAACCCGACGTCGAGGGTATCACAATAACTTCTTTAAAGAAGTCAATTAAGGAACGAAACTGAAAGTATTTCAAACATCTACATATTAAACAGTGATTTACATGTATGAACCCTTTAACGTATTATTCGACTAAGAAAAAAATTACTTAACAACTTTCGTCGTCTCAATAGCTTCTTTTTAATCGTCTTTTCTAGGTATAGTCTCAAAAAATGGACTCGTTCCCCCTACAATTTGCATAATGTCCATCACAAGTGGTACCTTCGATTGCCCTGGACATTCCATCTTTTTAGCCAACGGGCATATCTTGTCCTGTATTATTATGGATGTCCAAACAGTCCAAAAATAATAATGATTCAGAAAACCTTTTAATTTACATAAAACAATCCTGTCAGAGATGTTATTAGTTTTTGTTACTTTGTGGCCTCGAATTAAGAATATTTAAAAGAATGTTTTTTTTATTTTTCAAGATGAGATAATAAAATTTTGCAATTAATTCTGTTATTCTAAAGAAGGGGATCGTCATTAAAAAGCAAACAGGGATTTTAAAGAGGTTCTCGGTCGCGCGTTGAGATGTAAAATTCTGTGGGCGATTTCATGATTCTCGTAAATACGTTTACAGCCTATGGATAGAATCCACATAAAACATATTATTTTTAGGACTAAAAGAGAGAAAAAAAGTTAAAACCTGTAGTGATTGATGGTGTAGAAATGTCGTTATATTATGATACCGGTGATGAGATATTGGGAGTTTTTTTTCGTCCTTACTACCTACGTCCTTTTGTTTCAAAAACCATAAAAGTTGGTCTCGTAAAATGTAAAATTTTCTTAAGTTTTACGTATCTATAAAAACGTGCTTCCTGCAATCTTATTGATAGCCTAACTTCCAAGAATCATATTCTAATGTCTTTTTTTGTAGCCTCTGAAACCTTAAAAGTGTCTCATAAACGGGCCTAATTTTTATTTTATCTTTGTCTCTGTGTGGGTAAAGGTGAGTTTGTGTGTTCTACTTGGAAATGGATGTTTCACATCCTTTTTGATAAAATTCCGACTTTAATTTGTTTAGCAATTGCCATCTTTTGTGATGAAAAGTACTGGTTTGAAGAGCTTCCGACGAAAACTTCCTTTTAAAGAGAAGTGAAAATAGGAGGGGGAAGTATAAAAGAGGGGGAAGTATAAAGGGGGAAGTATAAAATAGGGGGAAGTATAAAAGGGGGAAGTATAAAATAGGGGGAAGTATAACGGAGGGGGAAGTATAAAAGATGGGAAGTATAACGGAGGGGGAAGTATAAAAGATGGGGAAGTATAACGGAGGGGGAAGTATAAAAGATGGGGAAGTATAACGGAGGGGAAGTATAAAAGATGGGAAGTATAACGGAGGGGGAAGTATAAAAGATGGGGAAGTATAACGGAGGGGAAGTATAACGGAGGGGGAAGTTTTTTCGAAAAATTTTCCAACTTTTTTTTGAAAAATTTTCCGAGATTTTTTTCGTCAATTTTTTAAATTTTTTCTTTTTCAAAAAATGTTTTTTTTTCCGAAAAATTTTCCGGGTTTTCTTTTTTAATTTGCGCTTTTTTTTTCTGAAAATTTTCTAAGTCATTTTTTTCGAAACTTTTTCCAAGTGTCAAGGTAGAAATAATGGGCTCTTTGGCCTAGGGATGTGCCTCTCGTAATGGGTGGAAGTATGAAATTTCTCCCAACAAAAGTACTGGTTTGAAGAGCTTCCATCGAAAACTCCCTTAAATGAAGTAAAAATATAGGAGGGGGAAGTATAGCGAAGGGGACGTAAAACGGAGGGGAAGTATGTGGGAGGGAAGTATAACGGAGGAGGAAGTATAAGGGAACGAAAGTATAACGAAGGGAGGGAAAGTATAGGTAAAGGAGAAGGAAGTATAAAAGAGGGAAAGAAGAAGGGAGGGGGATTTTTTTTACGAAAAATTTTCCAAGTGTCAAGGTAGAAATAATGGGCTCTTTGGCCTGGGGATGTGCCTCTCGTAATGGGTGGAAGTATGAAATTTCTCCCTACTAAAAAGTACTGGTTTGATGAGCTTCCATCGAAAACTTCCTTAAAGAGAAGTAAAAATATAGGAGGGGAAGTATAACGGAGGGGACGTAAAACGGAGGGGGAAGTATGTGGGAGGGAAGTAAAACGAAGGGAGGGAAAGTATAAAGGAAAAGGAAGTATAAAGAGGGAAAAAAGAAGGGAGGGGGATTTTTTTTTACGAAAAATTTTCCGGTTTTCCTTTTTTTACGAAAATTTTCCGCGTTTTCCTTTTTTTTTTCGAAAAATTTTCCGGTTTTTTTTTTCGAAAAATTTTGTAAGTTTTTGTTTTGAAAAATTTTCATTTTCACCTTTTTTTCATTTTCATCGATTTTCACCTTTTCACAGAATCTTCGAATTGTAGTTATCATGAAGCTTCTGAAGCTTTTTGCGAAATACTCAGAGCTTGCGGAGATATGGCAGGCTAAATAAAGTTTTGGTCCGATCTTCAGCAAAACTGCAAATACTTCTTGCGGAGAAGATCGAAGATTTCTGTAGACTGTAGTCGGTAGGTACCTCTCTGAAGACAAATCGATATAATCCATTAATCAAAAAAAAGGTCGACTCGTTAATGAGCCACGAAGATTCCGCTTCAAGGAAATCAAGAGACGTCCCAAGATGAATTGGTAGACGTTCGATAATAACGTCCCCCTCATTTCCCCCACTACTTCTTTCCCATTGCACTCTTACGTATGTCTTCGACTAATTGGTCGAATAGAACTCGAACGTTTACCACTTGATTGACAGAGACAGGGGGAGCCCTCGACAAAGAGATCCGACTTAAAGATTCTACCAATGCCAATCCACATTATTATCTATAATGTCTGGATTATTCAGGTTTACCTTTTTTCCAGACATCCGTCTCTATCATTGGCAACACTGGGTAAAAATTAACTTGTGAATTTTTTATTTCATTCGAATTCGGCCTCTGGATGTGATAAAAACGTAATTAGAAAATAAAATAGAAAGCAATAAAGAAAAACTTTTCAAACACTCGGAAATGACTCACCTGAAATTTATAGCTCGTAAAATTCATCCACTCCTGATTTCCTTTAGTCGTTAAGTCTTTAAAGTTTTTCACCGGCTCGTTACTTCAGATCCGCCGCCCTCGCTAATGAACGACAAAAAAAATAGCAATCAATTTTTTAGACTTTTATAAAAATTTATCGAAAAAATGGCTGAATAAGTTATGCAACAGGTGCGTAAGCAGGAGGAGAAGCTATAAAGCTTCTTCGTGAGACACTAAAATGAGAAGTTAGGAGAGAAGAAGGGAAAAAAAAGTTTGTCCCTTTATAGCGAGAAACAATAAAAGGGTTTCGAGAGTCTTAAAACAAACAGTAGAGTACATAAATTAATAAAAAACCGAGAGCCACCGCTTTTATTGTCCATCTGAAACAATCCTCAAGAACTTCTAAATTATAGTAACCTTAAGAAATTTTCTTTAAATAAATTATCGTCTGAGTTATATCTCCAGATAATTATTTAGGATGGACGTAAAAGAAAAAAAATGTGCTTAAGAAAAATTTATTTTCAACGCTAACAGTCCTAACGAAGTATCTGGAGCGATAAAAATTCAAATCGCACTCAATATTTATATTCAAATCGTCTCATAAATAGTTCTATTTTGAATGAAAATTGATAGAGTAGGGAGTAGTAGAGTTATCAAACGCCTACGATAACGAAATACCCGATATTTTATATGGAGGAGGTTAAAATACCGTTTTTTGAACATGACTTCTTTTATCCTTAATAATAATATGAATATTCAATTTATTTTGGGAGAAAAGGATTCGTGAGTTAAAAATGTTGTCACTCTCTCCTTCGTTGAAGATAAACTACAGAAGCCGGATCCGGGCAATATATCTTTCTGGTCGACGGTAAAAGAGAATAATTTGGAAAATAATATTAAAAGACGGGAAAGGTGAGTGATATTTTACTATTTTTTGGGCGATCATAAATAAGATTTGGTACGATTATAATCAAAATAAGATTTGGTACTATTATAATCGAATAAGATTTGGTAGGATTATAATCAAAATAATATTTTTGATTATGATTAAGATTAAGATTTTATGATTTTCCAGAAAATCGAATTTTTTCATAATTTATGTGGAATTTATTCGTAAAAAATTTGTTTTTTCAAAAGTAGGGAGACATTTGTGCTTTTCACGCCCGTTTCCGTGTGTCCTGGGTGGGGAAGACTTTCATTTTTCCTCCCTTTAGGAAAACCAAATTTTTTCCTAAATACTCCCTAATTAAGTAAAATTTATAGTTTAAAAACTCGTTTTTTTCTATAGTAGGGAGATATTTGTGCTTTTCACGCCCGTTCAGAGTGTCCTGGGTGGGCGAAGACTTTCTTTTTTCCACCCTTAAGAAAAAACAGATTTTTTTTTCTCCCAAATACTACTTAATGAAGTAAATGTATTGTTAAAAAATTTGTTTTTTCGTTTGTAGGGAGATATTTGTGCGTTTCACGCCCGTTCCGAGTGTTCTGGGTGGGCGAAGACTTTCATTTTTCCTCCCTTTAAAAAAAGCATACTTTTTTCTCCCAAATACTCCTTAATTAAGTAGAATGTATTGTTAAAAAATTTGTTTTTTCGTTTGTAGGGAGATTTGTGCGTTTCACGCCCGTTCCGTGTGTCCTGGGTGGGCGAAGACTTTCATTTTTCCTCCCTTTAGAAAAATCAAATTTTTTCCTAAATACTCCCTAATTAAGTACAATTTATAGTTTAAATATGTAATCGTTTTTTCTATAGTAGGGAGACATTTGTGCTTTTCACGCCGGTTCAGAGTGTCCTGGGTGGGCGATGACTTTCTTTTTTCCACCCTTAAGAAAAAACAGATTTTTTTTCTCCCAAATACTACTTAATTAAGTAGAATTTATAGGTAAAAAATTTGTTTTTTCGATGGTTGGGAGACATTTGTGCTTATTACCGAAGTTCCGTGTGTCCTGGGTGGGCGAAGACATTCATTTTTCTACCTTGGTACTTACAAAATAAATAAAAAATAAATTTATTTTTCCTCCATTCGGGAATTCGCAAAAAATAAGTAATTCGTATGCGGTTGGTCCAAATTGAAAAGCGTCTGTTTGGCGGTAGGTCACCCATAAAGGCGGCGAATGTTTCGCCCAGCTTGTCGGTACATATTCATGGCACATTTTACTGCTTTCGAACCAGCCACCCCGTCCCCCGCCGCTTTCTCCCATCCCGTTCTGTACTTCTCGCCTCTCATCTACTCCAACAGCGACATACGATCAACCCATCCGGGTGCAATGTGAGAACCGCAATAAAATTTACATTTTCTCGATCTATGTACGTGAGCGTATAGAAGTGAGAGGGGGATACAATTTACATGGCACTTCATTACTCGTTTATACAAATGTCTCTATTTTAAACGTGTATTATGATAAATAGCTATTTGACCTACTTCTTTTTTCTATCGCTTAAAAACCGAGATTTCCTTGATATTTGAATATGAAATTCAGGAATGCTACTGAATTTCCTACTTTTTTATATGACTTCCTGGCGGCCTATAGATACCATCTGGTGCTTTTTACATTTCTTTTAGCGAAATTGCATTGTCGCTATGCGGAATTTGTGGCTTTTAAATGCGTTTCTGCATTGCACCGCAGAGGCAGTTAATTTCTAAAACGTAAAATTAAAACTGGAAATGTTAATTGGTTTCGTAAAAAAAAATAAAATAATCTACAATGTAGGTATTGGATTTCACAAAAATCTGCATGAAAGATAAATAAAACATTGGAAAATATGATGATTAAATCGCAACTGCATTTTATTTGCTTTTTTCCTCCAAATAATTTATTTGAAAAATTCGATATTTGAATAATTTTTCCCGTAAAGTCAAAAGGTTTAAAGTTTCCCTCGACTTTTTTAAGTTTTGAAACTTTTATGGAAACCAAATCCTGTTTCTAAGCGTTTTTTCCGTCTCCAAAAATGTATCTTTTCTCCTCAAAAGCTAAAAATCTCCTAAATATTAGAATATTTGGTTTTTTGTGCCAAAAAACCCTCAAAAACTCACGAAAACCATATTTTAAGTTTTTCTTTGGCAATTTATTTTTCCCTTTCCCTTTGATGGTTAAGAAACCTTTGGGAACTCCTCGCCCGTTTTGTGGAGCAAGGCTGGGCAAAGACTTTTTCACGCCCGTTCCGTGTGTCCAGGGTAGGCGAAGAGTTTCATTTTCCTCCCTTTAGAAAAGAAAAAAAATTTTCCCCAAATCCTACTTAATTAAGAAGATTTGTAGGTAAAAATTTCTGTTTTTGGATAGTAGGGAGACATTTGTGCTTTTAACGACCGTTCTGTGTGTCCTGGGAGGGCGAAGACTTTGATTCTTCCTCCCTTTAGAAAAAAACAATTTTTTTCCCCAAATACTCCTCAATTAAGTAGGTAAAAATTTCGTTTTTTCGATAGTAGGGAGACATTTGTGCTTTTTACGCCCGTTTTGTGTGTCCTCGGTGGGCGATGACATTCATTTTTCTCCTTTAGAAAAAACAAATTTTTTTTCCCCAAATACTCCTCAATTTAGTAGAATTTATAGGTTAAAAAATTCGTTTCGTCGTATAGGGATTTTTGGTTGGAAGTTAAATTCCAATTAAATATCCTTCTACAAAATCTGTGGATAATTTAGTTAGGCCACTCCTCTGGTAGTTGGTCCCGAAAAAAGGGCGCCACGGCATTATGGCGAAAGCCCCCGCCTGGGTCCAACCCCCCTCCCCCCTTGTGACGGCCTGAGGCCAACAAGTATCAAAAAAAGAGTAGATTAACCAATAGGAAGAGTAATAGCAGAATCAGCTCATTGGTTATATCTACTTCTTTTTTTCGATAGTAGGGAGACATTTGTGCTTTTTACGCCCGTTCTGTGTGTCCTGGGTAAGCGAAGACTTTCATTTTTCCTCCCTTTCGAAAAAACAAATTGAAAAATTCAATTCCTCGAAAAAATATTCGATCCTTAAGCAGGCTTTGGGCCCTCCACCCCTATTTAGCAAGGCTGGGCAAAGACTTTTATTTTCCCAATTAGACTAATGTTCTTTTAAAAAAAATCTCAGTTTAAAAATTTGTTCTGCAACTTGTGGGGGCCGCAGAAGGTCGAGTTTTGTATCATTTTATTTTTCCAAGCAAAAATCTGTTGTTTTACGCAACGCATTAATATTTTATATTCACCACATGTCGTCGCCTTTGCGGACTCTGATATAAAAAGTATTGATTAAAAAAATCCTTCTGGTAGCCATGTGTTCTTTCCGCGTGTCATTTCCCCACTTCATAACGAATCGAAGAATTGAATAGGTTGATGACAAACGATCCTCATTTCATCCCCACGTATAAACAGGTATAAAATTATTACGCCTATCATAGAAAGGACACGAGATGAGTGAATAAAAATATTCCTTTTCATTTTCATGTCGCAGGTGTTCACCGTGTGCTTTCTGTTTTCCATGTGACAACCCTGTTTTGATGAAATCTCGGAGCAACGAGGTCAAAAGAAACTTTTTTTTTATACAAAATTTCAATAATGATATTTTAATTTCCATGTAGGTGGCACATGTGTTAATTCTTCCGCTTTTCTGACAGAAGAAGATTGATGTTGGTGTCCCTAAGTTTTGAAGAATCAGGTTAATTAATGAGGATTTTATGCAAAGAAAACCGATATCGTTTTCTGCATTTGTTTAGATATTCAACCTTAATTGCGCATACCAGCCTCATTAGACGATAACCTTCATTACTCACCGTATTTACAGATAAAACTAATTAATTATTAATGCAAGAAAATTAAGGAAAGAAGCAATTCTTTCTGTTAGAGAAGAAAAAATAGAGAATAAAAAAATTGGCCCCAGTGGGATTCGAACCCACTTCCTTTAGATTTCTAGAGCAAGGCTGCTTGTGCCAGAAGCCCTAAGGTCGTAGGTTCAAATCCTACTGGGGCCTAATTTTTTTTTCACTCTATTATTTTTCCATAGTAATCGTTTTTTGATTAGTTCCAGTATTTAACCTCTTTTAAATTGGCGAAATACCTCAATTGATTAAAAATTTGGTTAAAAAACGACTTTCGGAGGGGCCGTATAACATGAAAAACGCCCTAGGGGATTGGCCGTTTTTTGAAGCTGTTTACCTCTTTCCAGCCACCCCCTCATAGCGCATATGGGGTACAAAACACACACGGAGACTTCTTCAACGCGGGTAATATCCGAACCCCTCGGGCATAAAACTTAAGTAAAGTGAACTGCCGTACCAAGTAGGTTTATAACTTTTGCCAGGGACAGGTGGCATATATATTATCGCCTCCAATATAAAAAGTGTTACATAAATTCATATTTTTTAAAAAAAATTTATAAATTGTTTCCAACGCTAATTGAACAATAACCCTGATTAGTGTTTTTAAGCGTAATTAAACTGCTCATCAGTTAATTAAAAGCATAATGTTGTGATATTGAATTAATTACTGTAATTTTAATTGAAATCATGACTAAATAAACTTAAAAAAAATTTCAGGGTTTGAATATGTATGGGAAAAAATAGTTATAAAACTTCCAGATCAGATTAATCACGCCTTCGTAGCCAATTTGCTCTAATCCCATGTGACAGACAATTATTCAAGCCGAGAGAGAAGACTTTTTTTTTTCCTTATCCCTGTTTCCTATCCAGTTGGTTTCTTTTAAGCGAATCTTAATACCAAACGAATGCTACATCTGCCTACATACTGTTTCTATCATAAAATGGGGCAAATGCCTTAAAAACTACATCCTTGATGTGATTCATGTAGCGGAAACAGAAGGGGGAAAAAAATTAAATAAACATGTTTTGAAAGTTTGTTAGGAAATCGGGTTTCTGGGATGTGAATAAAATAGTTGTTTCTTAAAAGACAGAAAAAACTGCCTAAGGGGGGAATTTTTGTCTCAAAAACTCAAAATCACTTTTAAAAACGCATTTTTGAGCGGAACACGGATAATGACAAGAATCCAGGAACAAAGGAGACAGAAAAAAGGAAATTTTGACGTAAAAACACCACTAAAATCAGTAAACACCATTTTATTTACCAAGGACAGAAAAAATTTATTCTACACCATAACGCTGTAAAGGTTGTTTTGCAGAACAACTGCGAATATTGATGTATCATCCTTAAAAGTTTCATTCACTCCCGGAATTTTCCTCCAAATCTTTGTAAAAGGATTACGACGAAACTATTCATAGGATTTTTTTAAATAATATATTTTTGGAAAGAACTCGTAAAAACCTACAAAATGGCTAGCGGTTTTTTTAAAAAAAATATTTTAGTCAATAAATTAGTTTTCCATTTTCCAAAGAAAAACTCTTTCGAAAAAAGCGTTCCCAATACCGCCTAGAAATTCCCGAAATAACGAGAACGAGCTTTTGTCAAAAATTTTCTGACGTTTTTTACTGCTAAAATATAGGAAAGTAATTGATCTCGTGTTTTCGAAACAAAATGCTACGGTATGATGGCCCTTTTTGTACACTTGACCTCCTTTGAAAAGATCATTCTTGGCTTCCCGGAAATCAATTGTTTTCTGTGAAAATGATGATCTTTTTTCCCAAATTGAAATTAGACAATTTCTGTTTGAAATATAGCCAAATTTTCGCTGTTAGTGTTGATTAAGTATTGGTCGTTGGTTAGCCTTAATGTAATGAGAAGGGTCTCGCGAGATCCGAGAATTCAACAGGGGATAAATGCATTATGGTAAAAGACGAGGCAAGTCCTCCCCTTTGGGTCTAATATACGATAAAGTTTGTTTATAAATAAATTTATTTGCTAAGTTTTAGTATATTGGCATAAATCGATTTGGATGAAAATAGGAGTTTTAATCGATACCTCGGGGTTAGACCGCCAATTAGTCAGCTGAATTTTCCAATATATGGAATTAATCCTTTTCTCTCCCCTTTTGCCGTCTCTGAAGCCCATAAAGGGATTGTCCGCCCAAGTAGAGGTATTGTCCTTTCCCATCCTCTATTGTCCCCGGGATTACGTGGCCAGGTGCACAACCGCCTCCAAAGTCATTGATACTCTCAGATGAGTGCATCTTCTAAATGCCAAACTGGACAATGGGATGAGGATCATACAATAATTTAATACTGCACATGGGGAAAGAAGTTCTTTGATTGAAGACATCTGGATCTTTTGTTTCGTCCCCTATTTTCGCAATACTCACTTTTCTGCATAAAAAAGATGACATTGAATACACCCCGATACTCTCTTTTAAAGCCAACAAAAAAAGGCTAATTGTCTCTCCTCTACCACTAATGGACCAAAAGGGTTAATTGTGTGAAAGGGGCATCTCCTTTGCCAATTAGAAAGATGAACCTTGATGAACGGGTTGACACAAAACATTTATTTTCCAGTTGATTACTCATAGGACACCTCACCATTATCTACCCATTAGTGTGGGCGTTCTTTTTCCTCTTGTTGTTTTTACAAAATGATACCTTGTCTTCTTCTCTACGTTTAATAATCACTTACGCTTGTAAGCAAAACAAATTAAAGATTTGACAGAAACCATTCTAGAAAAAAGTCAAGTGCTATCATGTTACTAATAGTGTTTATCTTCCAACATGTGATACAAAACACTTGATTTCTCACATGTATTTATAGATGGGCGATTTAAGGGTCTATTAGCCTTTACACATGTAACTAATTAAGAAAAAGTCTCTAATTACGTTTCCAGATATTTCTTTTCTCTCTCCAAATTTGTTTTTTCCATTTTTAAACGTCTCCCGGATACCCTGGAATAGGTTTTTATAAGGAGGAGTAATAATTCAAAAACACGTTAAAGCCCGAGGTTCATTAAACCTGAATCAGAGCCCTTTGTCGAGTCTTTGGAGTATCGCCGTTAAATATTCAGGGCTGCAGCAATGTTAGTTTCCAGGAGAAACCCTTTCTAGAAACTATAGTGTTAAATTGAATTTATTTAAAAATTTAAATTGTTTAAACTTGGACAAAAGTTTGTGAGCTCTGGAGGTGATGCTTTTATAAATGAGGGTGAGCCTAATACGTTCATCTTATTTTGTGGGTGACAATAACACTTGGGTTCCTCTGATACGTTCCAGACATTTTCCTCGACGAATCCCCTTCTTCGATACTCTTCTTTTATGAACTATATCGGCCCGGGAACGGATTTCCATTACTTTCCGTGACCCATCTTGGGGCTAAATGATGATGATGGGCAAAAACCACGCTTCTGGAAAAAGGAAACTGGTGATGGGGGGAAAAAAAGGGCTGATCATGTGTAGCAGTTCATTTTTCATGTTTTTCAAAATTGAGGTTCTTTTCCTGAAGAGATTTTCTGGCTTACGTTGCTGTCTCATCAATTCCTGCAGTTAGATCGCCAAAATTTTACTGAACTTAAGAGGACCGTTTTTAAGGCAGAAAAATGACCAAAAACCCTCTTTTTTCGCGTTTTAAAGGAATTTCAGCACTTTCAAAGGACAGACATTTTTTTGGTTTCCTGAGATAACAGGACTAATTCAATTAAATGCATAACAAGAAAAAGAAAAATCATTCAAAAAAATTGACCAAAAACTCCTTTTTTTAGCGTTTTAAGGGGTCTTAGCGGTTTTAAATGCCAAAAATGGCACTTTTTGCCGTTTTCGAAGATACCAGGATCGATTTGAAAGCAGGAAAAGAAGAAAAAAAAATTTACCAAAAACTCAGTATCTGTCAGAACTTCAAACTTTGAAACCAATTTGGAATTCGCAAAAATTGGCGAAAAACTGCCGATCTAAAGTTTCGTTTAATTTTTACAGTATTTGTCAGATCTTCAAACTTTAAAACCAATTTGGAATTCGCAAAAATTGGCGAAAAACTGTCGATCTTAAGTTTCATTTTAATTTTTACAGTATTTGTCAGATCTTCCCCTGACCAAAACACACTTCAGTTTTTTGCTATAGTAGGTAAAAATTCATATTGCTTACGCTCGTTCCGTGTGGCCTAGTTGGGCGAAGACATACATTTTTCTTACCTGAAAACCCATTTTTTTAAATTAGCATAAGCAGTATTTAAGACTATAAAGTATTCATAGCTTAAGGTAACTAATATATGATGGCAATATTTGATATATAGGCCTGTAATAAATTTATTTTCGTTTTAATTTATTTTTAATTAACTTTTTCTTATTTTTAACACATCCGGTGGCCGAAATTTGGCATGTTTTATACCTGTGGCAAGGTGGACCATCGTTTTTCAGGCCATTGTTGTCCAAACCACAAGAGAATGACTTTTTATTCCTATTTTATAAAAGAAAAAAATTGTAAAAAGCGTGAAAAAGCCCTTGAGCAGAATACCGTCTGCCAAATGGTTTTTGGATCAGTAGATAAAAAAAAGGGGAAAAAAATTAACGAAGCGAAGGTCCGCGCGGGTTTCGTAAATCGGGACCCCCCTGAAGAAGGGTCACCCCCACCAAAGAATACAAAGGTACCGACATGAAATATGAGAACTAATATCACGCCTTGTCCCAGATCAGTTCCACGTTTAAACATCTCTTTAGTCTTTTCATTACCATCGCGAAAGTTTTTTTGAAAGTCGAAATTCCTGAGAATTTTTAACTTCCATAAAGAAGTTATTGTGATACCCTCCACGTCGGGTTTTTAGGGAACCCGGAGGGTCAAATCGAATGATCTTTACCGATCTCAACTTTGTCATTGGTGCCGGCCGGCCGTCCGAAGCATTTTTTCCGGAACACTTTACGGCCACAGTTTACAACCGATTTTCGCCAAATTTTCACACTTTCATTAGCCGGTGAACATGAATTTAAAAGAGGGCGATTTTTGAATTTCGAAAAAATGGCGGAGATATGTCTGATTGAAATTTAAAAAATTCAATTTAAAAATTTCACTGTGTCGAATTGTTCTTCCGATTTTCACCAAATGTTCACCAATTACTCCTTATATTTTTATAAGAATTTTTGGTGTAAAAAAATTATAATTTTTTAAACATTAATTATCATATTATTAGAAGGGAGAAATTTCATACTTCCACCCCTTACGAGAGGGACCATCTTTCAGAAAAATCCCATTATTTTCTACCTTGGTAATTATAAAAAATTTCGAAAAAAAAACTTCGACAAATTTTTGAAAAAAAAAAAAATTCCCCTTCCATTATACTTTCCCTCCCTTATACTTCCCCCTCCGATTTTCACTAGATTTTCACCAAATTTTCTTTATCCGGTGAAGAAGTATGTAACGTGGGAGATTTTTGAATTTCGAAAAAATGACGGAGATATGTCTGTTTGAAATTTTAAAAAATTTTCCCCAAATTTTCACCCAAGACTCCTTATATTTTTTTACTAATTTTTGAACTAAAAAAATTGTTAGGTACTTTTTAATTATCATTTTAATTAGTTGGGAGACATTTCATACTTGCACCCGCTGCGAGAGTCACATCCCTAGAGCAAAGAGCCGATTATTTTTACTGGATACTTACAACAATTTTCAAAAAAAACTTTGAAAATTAAAAAAAAAAGTGGGAAAATTTTTCGAAAAAAAAAAAAAAACTTCCCCATTCGTTATACTTACCCACCCTTACTTCCCCCTCCGTTATACTTCCTCCTCCTTTATACTTCCCCTCCTATTGTTCATTCTCCTTAATGAAGTACCCATCGGTGCCAGCTCCAGTACTTTTTAAATGTTTAATTCTCCCAATAATCAATAAAATTACGAATGTCATAATAAAAGACATTTTATCCGTCTCATTTAACCCCGGAGAATCATTACCGCCCTATGATTTATCGATGCCCGAGATCACTCAATGCCAAAAATGGTATTGAAACCTAATATATTATCCAAGTGATATATGTCTCTAAAAAATGAATTTTACGAATGTCAGATATCATTTTTTTTAAAGGTTTTCTATGTCTAAAAACAGCCTTACGTCAGTTTAAGCTCATAAATTAATAACAAACAAAACACGTGATAATATCCCTCTTTACAAGCTAAATGTTAAATATTTGATTTTCCCTCGTGCCTAAAACGTATTACAACGTATTAAATAATTCATCGATCCTTTTAAAGTTTGCTCACAAGATTTTGCGGAATAGAAAATAATTAACGTTTTTTATTTATTTTTAAATTTTCTTTCTGTGAAGATTTTAAATTGGGTACTTATATTTTATTCGTTTTTTAATATAATTCATAATTCAAGTTCTTTACTATGAATATCTTTAATTATTTAATTAGGGGTTGCAGGGAGAAAGAAATAGCGTTGATTGGGCAATAAATCCAGGGATAAAAAAAAGTTTGCATTTTTTGTTTCTTTTCTCTGGTTAAGCGGCAGTTTTTCTATTGTGGAATACCAGGACCTGATCATTAGCTTCTGTCTGATTCGCCACGCGAGTGTCATTGTTGAAAAAAAAAGTTAATTTAAAAAAATACGTAAGAGGTATAAAGGGCCAGACAGAAGGGGGGAAAAAAACATGATAAATGGTCAAAAAACTGAAGGCAACAATAGAGGCAGTACTCTTAGTAAGTGCTCAACCATGTTACCCCTATCAACCCCTCAATAAAATTTACAACCGCGAATCTATTGTACGAAACAAAATGGAAAATTATGGAAATGGGTGAATCATTTTTTCAAATGGAGAATCCCTGTATTTGAGTGATTTGAACTATTTATAGCGCTTTGGATTATCGAACGTAAATAGTTTATAAGCTATTAAGATCTGACGTTAATAGAATATTTAGTATATAGGACGTATACAAGACCACAAGGATAATCTGTTGACCTATTTTAAGCTAGAACACCACAAAGTGGATCAATTTGATGATGGACACAGATCAGCAACACGTGTAACCAAATCCAGCTGTACTAAATAAATTACAACTATAAGATGCAATGATCGAAGTTCAAATGTTTAAATACACCGTATTTTTACCACTCAGAATAAAAATTACTTTTAGTAATAACACTAATAACTTAATAAGGTATCAGCTAAGGTATTATCTTGAAATTCGAAAAAAGGGAGTTTTTGGTCAATTTTTTTTCTTCTTTTATTGCTTTCAAATCGATCCTGGTATCTTCGAAAACGGCAAAAAGTGCCATTTTAGGCAATTAAAACCGCTAAAACCCTTAAAACGCGAAAAAAGGAATTTTTGGTAAATTTTATTGAATGATTTTTATTTTCTCTTTTTTGCCTAGGCGAAAAAGAAATTCAGAAAGCACAGCAGGATAAGTACTAGATAGGATGAGCATTCAGGCATAAGATGAAAACCTTGAAGAAGTGATAATCATGGCTTAAAAAACCGCTAAAACCCCATAGAAAGCGAGTAAATCTAGTACTTTTCTTAATTAACTTCCTTGAAGAAGTTATTGTGATACCCTCCACGTCGGGTTTTTGGGGAAGGGTCTTCCAGACCCCGGAGGGTCCTTACGAGAAGGACCTCTATTGGGCAAAAATCCCATTATTTCTACCTTGATACTTGAAAAATTTTACGAAAAAAAAAAAAAAAAAAAAACGGAAAATTTTTCAAGAAAAAATAAAGTTGTAAATTTGTCGAAAAAAAAAAAAACTTTCCCCAACGTTATACTTCCCCTTCCTTATACATCCCCTCCTTTATACTTCCCCATCCTTATACTTCCCCTCCGTTGTACATCCCCATCCTTATACTTCCCCCTCCATTATACATCCCCTCCCTTATACTTTCCCTGTCTTATACTTCCCTCTCCGTTATACTTCCCCTTCCTTATACTTTTTCGCGGTTATTTACGTGCCATAGCCATTGTTTACTAAGAAGACAAAAATTAGCCAAAAAAAACATTTTCGCGTGTTTTAAGGGGTTTTAGAGGCCTCGTTTTTTCCAAAATTTTCAACCTGGAAAACAATATGTCTTTTCGACCCCACGGGGTCTGGGAGACCCAGCATTGTTGCAATGATCTCATCATGACAATTTTGAACCGAAAAACATAATTTTCTCGCGTTGTAAGGGGGTTTGAGGGCGAAAAAATACTGCTCTTGATACTGTCAATATAACTAAAAATTTGGAGAAAAGTTTAAAATTTTGACCTTGAAGTCTTCGAGGAAAACTGTCAGACATTGGCGGCATCTCTGGTCTTTCCTCAACTGGCTCTCAATGAAGGGTAATACAATAACTTTTGTTAAAGAAAGGTTAAAATTTGAAGACGTTCTTTTGTTTTTTTAGGAAGATCATTTAAAAAGACTGAAACAAAAAGCAGATATAGGTGAGAGGATAAAAATAATAAATGCTCAAAAAAGTTAATCAGAGACACACATCTAGTCCGATTAGCATATATATTAGGTATATAATATGACGTGGCCGTGAGTGGGTGATGGTAATGGAGAAGAGAGGTGTAGTCAATTTGCCATCCCGGGTCTTCGGGACCTGTTAATTTCGAGGATTCCAACGTTGAAGAAGAGGGGGCCTTTTCGGCCGGGCCTTAGGCAACCGACGAAAATACTCCGTAATGGGATTTCAGCCCGGAAAGGGAGACAGATATTAGATACAGAAGGAACAAGATTTGGTTTCTACCGTAATACGATACTACCGTAAGAGGGAAATGGCGTTTTGTTGAAAAACAGATGGGGTCGCGGAAAAGCGACGTTTCTTCCTTTTTCTCTCCCTTATTACATCCACTACAAAATACAATTTTTAATCTGCCACCAGTCTATCGAGGAGCCCATTAAAACAATCCAACACCTGCCTCTTTTTTTTATCTCGAAAAATGTCAACGCTCAGGTATACTCATTTATATGCAAAAATCAACTTTTCCACTTTAAATACATTCAACCTAACACTTTAATCATAGCCAATGGGCTTAATTAAATGCGAATCACTAAGTATATTCACATTATCATACAAATCAATATTTTTAAAAAATGTGTTTTTTACTTAATTTTTAATTATTTTAGACATTAATCAATTTATTAATTATTTAAATAACAAAGCTGTCAAAAAAATGTAAAAATGACAGGGGATATCATAAGTTTTTTAATAATATAATGATACCCACTGAGAATCAAATACCATAGGGGTGCACTGTGACGTTTCTGCCCTCATCTTTTTTTTTCACGCTTGCCGGTTCAAAAATGACACCTGAATAAATTAAAAATTATGCATAATATTTTTGAAAAGTTTATAGCTTATGTTTTTAAAGTCTTGTTTGTTTGAAAACTTTTTTTTTTCGACAATGGGTCCTTCCAAGCGTAAAATCTTTTGTTAACGAGGGAGACGTCACTGTTTCTCATTTTTAGCAAAAAAAAAGTTACCTAATTAGAATCTCAATTTCGACTTTTTTTAAGACGTTTTAAAAGGCCAAGACTTTTTTGTCAATCTGCTCATGTTTTAAATTTTTTTTAATTTAAGGTTATTGTATTACTCTCCATATTCGGTTTTAGGGCGAGGTTCTTCCAGACTAACTGCCTAAAGTATAGTTAGCCTAAAGTATAACGGAGGGGAAGTATAACGGAGGGGGAAGTATAAGTAAGGGTAAGTATAAATAAGGGGAAGTATAAGTGAGGGGAAGTATTACTGAGGGGACGTACAACGGAGGGGGAAGTATATGGGAGGGAAAGTATAACGGAGGGGAAATTATAAGTAAGGGGAAGTTTAAGGGAACGAAAGTATAACGAAGGGAGGGAAAGTGTAAAGGATGGGGAAGTATAAGGAAGGGGAACTACTCGCATAAGTGAGGGGAATTTTTTTTTCGAAAATTTTTCTGGTTTTCTTTTTAAAAGTGCGCTTTTTTTTTTTTTTTTTAATCTTTTTAAGTTCTTTTTTTTTTTTAGTGTAAAGGTAGAAATAAAGGGCTCTTTGGCCTAGGGATGTGCCTCTCGTAATGGGTAGAAATAAGAAATTTCTCCCTACTAAAAAAATAATAATAAAAAGTGGCAAGTTTTTTGCACCAAAAATTCTTAAAAAATATAAGGAGTAATTGGTGAAAATTCGGTGAAAATTGGACCAACGCGACGGTTTGGCCGCAGCGAATTTTTTAAGATATCAAACAGATATCTCCGCCATTTTTTCGAAATTCAAAAATCGCCCTTGTTAGTTTCTTGTTCACCGACTAAAGAAAATTTGGTGAAAATCGGTTGAAAACTGTGGCCGTAAAGTGTTCCGGAAAAATGCTACGGACGGCCGGCACCACAGACAAAGTTGAGATCGGTAAATATCAATATTTGACCCTCAGGGGTCTGGGAGACAGGAATCGTTAGTGGGGAAAAATTCAGACTATTCTCGCCTGTTCTGTGTGGCCTGGCTGGGCGAAGACTTCAATTTTTTCTACCTGCTTCTTCTTTTACTTTGAGCCAGCGACCAATACTTGTCTTCAGAAACCATAAAGGACTTAAAATACCTTTTTAAAAAAGATCTTCAGGAAATCACACCAGCAGGAGATCAAATACCCCCTTTACAAAAGCATGTTTTAACATGTTTTTTTCTATTTATGTTATCCTATTTCAGTCATAACAAAACGGTAAAGAAAAAAAAATGAAACGGATTTTGACACCACCTGGAAAAGGTAACAAAAGACGCTCTCATGATTCTTTCTTAAAGTTGTAAATTTGAAGGGAAATACTCTTTGTTGCAGATTGGTTTAAAATTACAAAGTACAAAAAACGGCTTTTTGTTGTTTACCGAAAAAATTTCAACGACATTCAAATCTTGCGTGCCAGATAGTGTCGTTCACCTTAACAAAAGACGCATTTACATACCTATTAATCATTATTAAAATAATTAAGAGTTCATATTCGCTTGTGAACACATTTTCACATCTATAAATAAATTAAAATTTTTGTTGAACAATCGTACTTTTTTTGACTTCAAAAATGGCGTATTTCTGGCGGAAGAGTAGCTCACAAAAAAAGCTACCATAAATTACCTACGTAGGCGGTAGTTAAAAATACCAATTTACATTCCAAGTCCCGCCTCTATTCTGTTAAAGTCTATCAAGAGAATGCACATGTGCGCCGGGGGACATTTTTTCCGATATTAGAATATAAAATAAAGCAATTTGAACTTTTTTCTTTGGGTTATCTGATTGAAAAAAATAGGAAAGGCATTTTTTGCGGTCCAGCTCTCCTAAGTAAATATGCGGTGTTTCCGCGATTTTATTTGGGCTTCTTTTTTTTGTTCTTCCCTGAGGGTGCTTACAAATATTTACTTTTCAATAAAAATTAACACACCTGGTGTTGGGTTACGTAAATAAACGTTGTTGTCTAACGTTTATTTAGCCTTTATTTTGCCTCTATTCTGTTAAAGTCTATCAAGAGAATGCACATGTGCGCCGGGGGGACATTTTTTCCGATATTAGAATATAAAATAAAGCAATTTGAACTTTTTTCTTTGGGTTATCTGATTGAAAAAAATAGGAAAGGCATTTTTGCGGTCCGGCTCTCCTAAGTAAATATGCGGTGTTTCCGCGATTTTATTTGGGCTTCTTTTTTTTTGTTCTTCCCTGAGGGTGCTTACAAATATTTACTTTTCAATAAAAATTAACACACCTGGTGTTGGGTTACGTAAATAAACGTTGTTGTCTAACGTTTAAAAACAAACAAATGTAATTATGTGGCTAATAGGAAAAAATTACTAAGTACCGACATTTAATGGCCGGTCTTCTCCAAGTGGTTTTTTTTTTTTAACTTCCTTAAATGGAAATTATTGACATACCCTAGGGTTTTTGGGATCTTCAGTTCTCTGAAGAGGAAAACTAATTATTGATCTTTACCGATCAGGAGGTTGTCTGTGGTGCCGGCCGTCTTTTGCCATTTTTTTGCCTCGCAAATGACCCAAAATGCTAAAAAACGCGGGTTTTTTTTTCAATTTTTTGTCTCCAAAACGGTCTTAGTAGGTATACCTACGTAGAAAACGATAAAAAGTGCAATATCTGGCGAAAAAATTACCGAAAATCCCTTGAAACGATAAAAATGCGTTTTTTGTCAAAATTTTTTTTGTAGATTTTTAACTTCCTCAAAGTTTCGTATTCAAAATGATGTTTGTTGGTATGAAAAAACCGTGAAAAAGTGCAATATCTAGCGAAAAAAACACCAAAACTCCCGTAAAACGCTACAAAATGCGGTTTTATTTTCTCAAAAATTTTTGATAGTTTTTTGCCTCCAAAACGGTCTTAGTTGGTGCTTTAAAAATCATGAAAAACTGCAATTTCTGGCGAAAAAATCACCAAAAATCCCTTGAAACTCTAAAAAATGTTTTTTTTTAAAAGATTTTTTAGTCTTCAAAACTATCATAGTAAATATGAAAAAACTGCAATTTCTGGCGAAAAATCACCAAAAACCTCTTTAAACGCTGAAAAATGAGGTTTTTTTGTCTAAATTTTTTTGATAGATTTTTTTGTCTCCAAAACGGTCTTAGTAGCGTCTTAGTACTAACTAAGGTACCAACCTTAAAACCGTGAAAACTGCAATTTCTGGCGAAAAAAAAAAACACCAAAAATCCCTTCAAACGCTGAAAAATGAGGTTTTTTTGTCTACATTTTTTTGAAAGATTTTTTTGTCTCCAAAACGGTCTTAGTAGCGTCTGTACTAACTAAGGTACCAACCTTAAAACCGTGAAAAACAGCAATTTCTGGCGAAAAAAACACCAAAAATCTCTAAAAACGCTGAAAAATTAGGTTTTTTTTTGTCTACATTTTTTTGATAGATTTTTTTTTTATCCAAAACGGTTGAAGGAGTTGGTACCAAAAAACCGTGAAAAACTGCGATTTCTGGCGAAAAAATCACCAAAAATCCCTTAAAACGCTAAAAATGCGTTTTTTTATAGATTTTTTCGTCTTCAAACGATCTTAGTTATATGTAAAAACCGTGAATATCTGGCGAAAAAAACACCAAAAATCTCTAAAAACGCTGAAAAATGAAGTTTTTTTGTCTAAATTTTTTTGATAGATTTTTTGTCTCCAAAACGGTCTTAGTAGCGTCTTAGTACTAACTAAGGTACCAACCTTAAAACCGTGAAAAACTGCAATTTCTGGCGAAAAAAAAAAACACCAAAAATCCCTTCAAACGCTGAAAAATGAGGTTTTTTTGTCTACATTTTTTTGAAAGATTTTTTTGTCTCCAAAACGGTCTTAGTAGCGTCTGTACTAACTAAGGTACCAACCTTAAAACCGTGAAAAACAGCAATTTCTGGCGAAAAAAACACCAAAAATCTCTAAAAACGCTGAAAAATTAGGTTTTTTTTTGTCTACATTTTTTTGATAGATTTTTTTTTTATCCAAAACGGTTGAAGGAGTTGGTACCAAAAAACCGTGAAAAACTGCGATTTCTGGCGAAAAAATCACCAAAAATCCCTTAAAACGCTAAAAATGCGTTTTTTTATAGATTTTTTCGTCTTCAAACGATCTTAGTTATATGTAAAAACCGTGAATATCTGGCGAAAAAAACACCAAAAATCTCTAAAAACGCTGAAAAATGAAGTTTTTTTGTCTAAATTTTTTTGATAGATTTTTTTGTCTCCAAAACGGTCTTAGTAGCGTCTTAGTACTAACTAAGGTACCAACCTTAAAACCGTGAAAAACTGCAATTTCTGGCGAAAAAAAAAACACCAAAAATCCCTTCAAACGCTGAAAAATGAGGTTTTTTTGTCTACATTTTTTTGAAAGATTTTTTTGTCTCCAAAACGGTCTTAGTAGCGTCTGTACTAACTAAGGTACCAACCTTAAAACCGTGAAAAACAGCAATTTCTGGCGAAAAAAACACCAAAAATCTCTAAAAACGCTGAAAAATTAGGTTTTTTTTTGTCTACATTTTTTTGATAGATTTTTTTTTTATCCAAAACGGTTGAAGGAGTTGGTACCAAAAAACCGTGAAAAACTGCGATTTCTGGCGAAAAAATCACCAAAAATCCCTTAAAACGCTAAAATGCGTTTTTTTATAGATTTTTTCGTCTTCAAACGATCTTAGTTATATGTAAAAACCGTGAATATCTGGCGAAAAAAACACCAAAAATCTCTAAAAACGCTGAAAAATGAAGTTTTTTTGTCTAAATTTTTTTGATAGTATTTTTGTTTCCTGAAGGTCCAATTAAACCTTCCGCCATCTGTAAACATATTTTAATTTCCTAAAAATTTCGTCTCATTTTAACAACAATTTCTTACAAATAAACAATTTATAATTAAATACGTCCTCATGTAGCAATTAGCTTTAGACAATCACTTTATACGGAATTAATTCAACAGAGGAATGCACATTGCCAATTTTGCGCTTAATTACTCAGTTATATTACCTCTTGTGTAGGTATAACATTCTACGCCAATTCGACGTTATTATACCTGTAAATTACGTAAAACCGTTCTTTTTTATTGTTGAAATTTTTATTTAAAAAAAGTAGCCGAGAGCCATCTGACCCTGAGGACAGATGTCTCAATATAATGTCATGTAATAAACCCTTTCCGTCCACTTTTAACCCTATAACCACAATTACTTTTTATAATCATTCAACCTAATTTAAGTATGAATTATTCATTCCGATATGATGGGACGGATTTTTTAATCGTTTAGGGGATCAGTCAACTATTATTAGATTATGTAAGTATATGCATATTTTGATTTTTAGGTAGTCGTCTACTGAAAAAGTGACCTGGGGTAGAGCTGAAATATAGATTTTTCAATTTCGAAATGCATGGAATGATAACATCACCTGATTTATGCTGGAGAGATTCAAATATCATGACGTCATGGCTGAATCAAATCTATTGCATTGAGCTGTTCTTTTTTTTTTTTTTTTTTTTTTGCCTCCAAAACGGTTTTAGTTAGTACCTTAAAAACCCGTGAAAAACGTCAATTTCTGGCGAAAATATCACCAAAAATCCCTTAAAACCCTAAAAAAAAATTTTTTTTAGATTTTTTGTCTCAAAAACGATCTTAGTTAATATATTTTAATTTTGATTGCTATACGCAAATTGATGTTAATATCAAACAATTAACCAATAACAGAGGAAGAAATGACTGTGATAACGGGTATCTCACGACGCGTTTCGGCTTAATAAGCCTCGTCAGGTGAGCTATTCCCTCTATCACAATCATTTCTATCTTTCTCTGTGGACCTATCTACGAGAGAATTAGTGGAAACTGCGGGAAGCTGGAGACAAATCGTCCCCCAAAAACCTCAACGCCGCCACTTCTCTAAGAGATAGAGCCACTCACCACCTGAATAGAGGGAATAGCTCACCTGACGAGGCTTATTAAGCCGAAACGCGTCGTGAGATACCCGTTATCACAGTCATTTCTTCCTCTGTTATTGGTTAATTGTTTGATATTAACATCAATTTGCGTATAGCAATCAAAATTAAAATATGTAAAGTAATGCCTTGGCAGCAGTTCTGTCATAAAAACCAATAAGGAGGTGGTGAGTGGCTCTATCTCTTAGAGAAGTGGCGGCGTTGAGGTTTTTGGGGGACGATTTGTCTCCAGCTTCCCGCAGTTTCCACTAATTCTCTCGTAGATAGGTCCACAGAGAAAAGATAGAAATGATTGTGATAGAGGGAATAGCTCACCTGACGAGGCTTATTAAGCCGAAACGCGTCGTGAGATACCCGTTATCACAGTCATTTCTTCCTCTGTTATTGGTTAATTGTTTGATCTTAGTTAATATGAAAAAACCGTGAATATCTGGCGAAAAAAACACCAAAAATCCCTTAAAACGCAGATAAATAAGGTTTTTTTGTCTAAATTTTTTTATAGATTTTTTTTGTCTCCAAAACGATCTAAGTTGGTACCTTAAAATCCGTGAAAAACTGCAATTTCTGGTGAAAAAATCTCCAAAAATTCCTTAAAACGCTAAAAAATATGTTTTTTTTTTAGATTTTTTGTTTCGAAAACGATTTTAGTTAGTACCTTAAAAACCGTGAAAAACTGCAATTTCTGGCGAAAATATCACCAAAAATCCCTTAAAACTCTAAAAAAAGAGGTTTTTTGTCTAAATTTTTTTATAGATTTTTTTGTCTCCAAAACGGTCTAAGTTGGTACCTTAAAAACCGTGAAAAACTGCAATTTCTGGAGAAAAAATCTCGAAAAATCCCTTAAAACGCTAAAAAAAATGCGGTTTTTTTAGATTTTTTTTTTTTTTTTTTAAGATTTTTTGTCTCAAAAACGATCTTAGTTAATATGAAAAAACCGTGAAATGCAATATCTGGCGAAAAAAAACCAAAAATCCCTTTAAACACTGAAAGTTTTTTTGTCAAAATTTTTTTGCCTCCAAAACGGTCTTAGTTGGTACCTTAAAAACCGTGAAAAACTGCAATTTCTGGTGAAAATATCAGCAAAATCTCTTAAAACTCCAAAAAATGTTTTTTTTTAGATTTTTTCGTCTCCAAAAAGAATCTTAGTAAATATGAAAAACCCGTAATATCTGGCGAAAAAAAAAAAACCCAAAAATCCCTTAAAACGCGGAAAAATGAGGTTTTTTTTTGTCTAATTTTCTGAAGTTTATTTACCCAAACATTTCTTTTCCCTCAGAATTACTATTTTTCAGCAGCTGCCCTCAAGGCTTAAAAAAATAAAGAAGAAAAAAAAAAAGATGTTGATCGATAATTGGACTGAAAGGATTTTTTTCAATTTTTTTTTCTTAAAGTTGAACGTACTTCTGAGTCCAGTTTTTATTTCGGCAGCTGAAGGACGCCCCGGAAGGCAAATGATCGTCTAGTGGTGGAAGATCTTTGGGAGGGAGAGAAAAAAAAAATACACAAAAAAAGGGGGATAATTACCCATGTATATTAATGTATAGCTATGGGAACTTCAGCGCGTCCGGAGCAAACGGAAAGCCGTTCGGATTCGCACATGACTTCCCCCACTAATAACCACTTCACACATCCCATGGCCTCCCTAATGACAATTAATATGAATGATGGCTGCCCGTTGTCTGATGGAACCCGTGCTCACACAAGAAAACTCTTGAGAACGCCAAAATGGCCGACCTGTAATTAGCGGAATAATGTGAACCAAAAATTCAGCGAAGATAATTAAAAAATTTCATATTTTTCACATTTTGCTACCTATCATTAACGTGCTATATCCTCGATTGACCCAATAATGATCTCAAAAACGATCTTAGTTAGTAGGTACCTTAAAAACCGTGAAAAACTGCAATTTCTGGCGAAAAAATCTCCAAAAATCCCTTAAAACGCTAAAAAAAAATGCGTTTTTTTTAAGATTTTTTGTCTCAAAAACGATCTTAGTTAGTAGGTACCTTAAAAACCGTGAAAAACTGCAATTTCTGGCGAAAAAATCTCCAAAAATCCCTTAAAACGCTAAAAAAATGCGGTTTTTTTTTAGATTTTTTGTCTCAAAAACGCCAAAATGGCCGACCTGTAATTAGCGGAATAATGTGAACCATTCAGCGAAGATAATTAAAAAATTTCATATGTTTCACATTTTGCTACCTATCATTAACGTGCTATATCCTCGATTGACCCAATAATGAACCTTCTTCTATCTCATTAAATGATACGTGACGAAGAGTCAATCCACGCTAATTTCCAAGGGTTTTACACCCTTCGAAATATTGGAAGGGGGCAGGATCGTGTTCACAAGCTGTTCGCCCAAAAGGATCACAATATTGTCAAGAATCTTTCGTTGTTGAAGAGCTCAGTCAAGAGGAAGCAGTATTGTTAGATTTATAATAATTACATAGGGTCAATACGTTGTTAGTGCCATTGAAGAAAATCAAAAAGAAAAAGGTACCCCCCTTTTCAATGAACGGCGGAAGTGCGTGTTTCCCTTCGAAGGGGGTTGCAACCGTTTATACAAATGGACGTGACTCTGATAAAAGAGAGCGCCACTGTCCACCGCAATAAACCCCACCGACCCTCCTTTAAAAAGAGTTATTACCACTGTTCGATGTTAAAAGGGTGCGGTGGTGAATTGGAGCAAATTATCGCATTTTTAAATCGACTGAAAAAAAATCTCGCCAACCCCCCCTTTTGCGTCATATCTAATGATAATGTGAAATATTACTGTGCGTGTCCATTATCAAAAGCTGGGCATTCAAAGAGAACCGCTAATCTTTTAATGAAATGATACGCCATCTAATATATGGGCTCAAATGTAATTTCTTTAGAAACGAAAATGCGTTAATTGAAATTTATTTATTTTTCATTTTAAACATAGAGAAACGACACATAGAAGTTCCACAGTTTTGGAAAACAGTCGAACTATTTTTGTTTCGCGATTTCTCCAACAGATCGTGCCACCGTCGAACTTCAAATTTACATTTGAAAGGTGATGACTCGTTAAACTAAATTAGCACATTAAACAATTTTAAAAAATTACAGGAGGGGTGAAGATATTTTGGAAGAAGAAGAAAATAAGATAAGAAGAGCTCGTTCAATTATTCAAGAAAAGCTTATTACCAGCTTCAGGCGGGTTTCCCTTTCGTCTTCTCTAAAGAAGACAAAAAATGCAAAATTCAGACTTTTCAGACAGCTATTTTAATTTTTTTTCATATTTCAACAGCTATCGAGGTTAGGAAGTTGCTGACAAACTAGGACGAGTGTGAACGATAATAATGATGCACCCACGTTCGCCACCTACAACTCAAAATCCATTAAACTTTATACACCGGTTATTCTGAAAACACGGAATATTTATACAAGGTATTGTTTTCATAATATTAATAAAATTATTTACATAATGAAAGCTTTTGTGTTTTAAGTGGTAGACTTGATTTCCTGTATTGTATGTTGAAAACAATACCTACTGAAAAATATGCATAAATATTGAAGCTTCTAAAACTTTGAAATTGGATTTCCGCTAAACTAAAAGAGCTTAGCCAAAAGAGTCGGTCTTTGCGCACGAGTCAAAGGGATTGCGAGCCCCGTCTCCTTCACCCGCCGACTGCCCTCTATTCCTAGTTTTGTTGGTTCTTAGACTAGTCTCTAAAAATGTTTTATAAAAAAAAAGTTGATATTATAATTTTTGTTGCGTATGTATTCCGCAAGAATTGAGGCGCTCCGGATACGAAGGGCGAAATCAACAAAACGTAGTTTCGAGATATTCGCATTTTAAAGTTTTATGTTACGGGCGAACTCAACAGAAAAGTCATGCCCTGGAATGGGAAAAGGAGTAGGGGTTGTGGACTAGGATGTGGAGTTCGCCCTTCGTACCAGCTCGGATATCGCAGTTAGAGCTTTATATCGGTTTTTACGTATTTAAAGAGGAAAAAAGGGCGAACTCAACATAAAAATTATATGGGTGTATTCACCAAGAGGTCTAGAATCTGAAAATGAAAAAAAAAAAAAATTGCCCGATGTTTTGTTCGCCCTTCGTACCCGGAGCGCCTCAATTTTAGCTTGATTTTACTAATAACCAATAATGGAGGAAGAATGACTGCGATGATATCTCACGACGCGTTTCGGCTTAAAAACCCTCGTCAGGTTAGCTATTCCCTCTATCACAATCATTCTTCTTTTCACTGTGAACACCATCTCCGAGAGGTTTAGTAGACAAGGCGGGAAGCTGAAAACAAACCGTTTCCCGAAAGCTCACCGCCGCCACCGTTCTCTAAGAGATAGAGCCACTCACCACCTCATTATTGGTTTTTTAAATTTTTATGACAGGTTGCTGTCTGCACTACCTTGTTGATATTATAATTTTTATTGCGTATGTATTCCGCAAGAAGCTTGATTTTACTAATAACCAATAATGGAGGAAGAATGACTGCGATAACGGGTATCTTACGACGCGTTTCGGCTTAAAAAGCCTCGTCAGGTGAGCTATTCCCTCTATCACAATCATTCTTCTTTTCACTGTGAACCTTATCTCCGAGAGATTTAGTAGACATAGCGGGAAGCTGAAAACAAACCGTTTCCCGAAAGCTCACCGCCGCCACCGTTCTCCAAGAGATAGAGCCACTCACCACCTCATTATTGGTTTTTAAATTTTTATGACAGGTTGCTGTCTGCACTTGTTGATATTATAATTTTTATTGCGTATGTATTCCGCAAGAATTAAAAAAAAAATTATATTGTAAAATCCCATTTTTTTCCAGTTTTTTGTTAACAAAGAGAAATTACTGAAATTTTTATTTACATTTAAAGCGCTTTGTTAAAGGCGTTACAATGGGGTGAGTACATAAAAGAAAATCTCGGTTGGGTTCGGTCGAAAACAAATTATGAAATTCTCTTTTATAGACAATGAAACAATTTGTAAAAGGCTTTTCCAGTTGTAAAACGTTTTGTGGCTTCCCCTGTGTGACTGACAGACGCGTATTCTGTATAAAATAAAAATAAAAGAGGGAAAAAAATATAAAATAAAACGGCGAGGGTTGGCATATAAAGAAAGTCCTCAATGAGTGTAAAAGGCCAGTCACCCTCTATTGTTCCAACGCTTGGTTCTCGCTCATACATTTTCCATTATGTGTACGTTTGTGTCCGTTGTTTAATCATAGAAGTGTCATTGGCATGAGGGGTCGGGGCGGGCTGGCTGAATACGTAATGAGTATGACCAAAGTGTCTTCTCTTCCTCAAAACTCGAGTCACGTATTACTTATTAGTTACTTCCTCCATAGCACAAATCTACATGGGTGAGGGTGAGGGGGCGCGATAATCTACTTTACAGAAAATGGGGGTTACCAAAAGATCCTATTTTTGATCAAATATTGATTTTCCTTCTCCGTCACTCGTTTTCCGTCCGTCGATTTGTAATTTCTGTTAGAACGGTCTTTTGAATACAATATGACATGTTGAAATTCAAACGGCTATCGTCGAATTTGGTTAGAATATGTGTCACGATTCTTGATACAAATGACATCCTTCGAGTCACTTCTGTCCTTTCTCCCGTGCCAAGAAACTTAGACGTGTGCTACACTCTCCCGCTCTCAGAATATCGATGAGTCTTCCTCACAATTTAATTTTTTTCTATTTATTTATGGCTCTTTTCAAAATTGTTTTTAAACATTCAGACTTACAGCCGTATATTAGAACCCCTCTTTTTTCGGGGAAACTTTCTCTGGAAAAAGGAATTGAGCCCTGGGGTAAATTGCCTATCGCTTTTATAGCTGGCGGTGTGTGCCTTGCGTTTCTGTCCCCGCATGAATATTGGAAAGGGACACGTAGCACCCTCGGAAACCCTTTCCGGTTCGCCACTCAGTTGTAAAAATTAAAAAATCAACCGCCTTAAAAATGCATACCACTACTTTCTATCATGGTTCCTTCATAAAATGAAATAATAAACCTATTTTTTGCTTAGGAAGCAAAAACCAAAAGAGGTCCCCAGAAACGTTGAATCCTGTATTGACCCTGTTGCATCCCCCGCCTTCTAATGCGGTTGTTCGTCTCGTCGGGTTCTTCGTATCGATTCGTCCGCGATGAGCCGAGCCGAACAGCATTTGATGTACCGACATCTCTCGGCTCTGGGCATACAGTCTACCGAATTACTGCCCTATATTGGAATTACGTCCCAGAAACGCAGAATCCTTACTGTATGACCCTGTTGCATCCTCTTTGTTTGCTCTGATGCGGTTGTCCGTCTCGTCGGGTTCTTCGTGTCGATCCTAATGTCGTCCACGATGAGCCGATCCGAACAGCATTTGATGTACCGACATCTCTCCGCTTTGGGCATACAGTCTGCCGAATTACTGCCCTATATTGGAATTACATCCCCAGAAACGTAGAATCCTTAGACGTAAACATCAGAAAGATTGGACGAGAAGAAAGATCGGAGGAGCAGGAAGATTGGGTGAGGATGAAGCTCGTGAAAGCTGGAAGAAAGGACGAGCAGAGTTATTAGACGAGCAGAGGAGATTAGACGAGCAGGGTGGACAAAATATTGATCAGAAAATCGTTTATAAAGAGCCGAACAGTCGAAATATGAGGGAGAAATCTTTTATTTTAAAGAAATTGGGGAAAAAAATCCGTTGAATATTTTCTGTTAATATACGGCTTCGCAACAGCTTGGATTTATTAAAAGCGTATCTCAATTAAAACGGAGGAAGGGATGCGCGAGGAAGGGTGGATATTACGGGTAAAAAAAGAATGGGGATGGGGTGCCAAGGAATAAATTTTTACCCGGAAAATTCCTTGAAGGGTGTTTTAAAAACATTAGTTCTCTTTTTCCCCAGTAAATAATCCAACGTAACCCTTTTTTTTAATGGTCTAGAAACCGCAGACTGACCGAGACGAAGCGTGGTTGGAGTCTAAAAACGTTTCGAACCCTACTTTTAACCATTAACGTCTTAATTTCGCTCTAATTTCCGGCGAAATTTCTCTGTGGATCATATTTCAGAGATAAAGTTATTCAAATGAGGTTAAATCGGAAAATTGAATGATCAAAAAATTAGCTTTTGCTTGAAATGAACTATGTTTTTCGAAAGATAATAGCATTAGTGTGCAGAAAAAGGTTGTTCTGGTATTTTGAATCCTAAAAATATTACCATCGAGATTAGCATAACAGCGTATACGGTATAACGCTTTTAGCGGAGATCACCTGTCAATAGATCGATACTGTAAATGCTCCCCGGAGGTGTGAAAGAAGAAATCTCAACGTCGATATATCACAGAAATAAACAATTACTAGAGGTGTGAAATATAAATTTAACATATCGGAAGGTAGACAAAAATCTAAGAGCCAATTATCATTTTGTATAACGGATCCTTTCGTCATAACTTTTTCGACTATCTCCTCTTACCATATGAATCGAGGTCTTATATTATTTACGGGCGTCTCGCGCTGCGCCGGTCACGAAAAACCATTTGATGGCAAATTGTTCCATTGTTAGAAAAAGAAGGTTTGAGGACTGGCGTATGCAAATTGTCCGGTGCACGTGACAGGAAGTAAAACGAACCTAAGTAGGTGTGATCCACTGCCCAGGCTCATTACCGAATCCGTCTGGTCACAATGGAATTTTCTATTAGGAACACCCACGCGTTTCCTCACAGATTTTTCCGTTGTCGCTTTAAAAAACGCAGTTTGTCCCTAGTTTCCAACACGGATGTAATTAATTAGAAGGTAACTGTTGCAATTAAATTATAGCCTGTAATACGGCCAAATGAGTAATCTAGGTAATAGGTCGCAGTTGGTACAGGACACTTCTCTGATTGATTAGACATTCGGTGAATTCAATTGCTATTCTATTAAAACAATCGATTTACCCCCGGCATAACCGCAAACAAGCCAAGAATGTTAATGAAACAGTTTCAATTAAAATCGATTTATAAATTATTTAAAAAAAGGGGGGGAGCATTTTTTTCCGAATGTTTGGATTCGATTCTAGACAATATCCGCGAACAAGTTGGAAGTTTAATTAAATCCTGAACTCCTGTTGGAGAAGTACTAAGTAAACAATGGGATAGTTCAAGTGTTCCGGTAAATTACTAAACGGTTTACGCACAGTTGCGAGTATTATAACAACCCGGAGCCGACCTTGTGTCCCCAGGGGTCCTAGCCCTTGTAATACAAGCAGGGCCACTTTCGACGAACACAAACAAAGCACGTCAAGCTCTGAAATTCATGACCCTTTTAATGCTGTCATTTATGTACGACTGATTAAATTTTAAACTTCATGATTAGCTGCAGCCTCTGAAGAAGCTGGGTTAATCGATTCAACCATTGAGAGCATAAGCCACTTCCACACTAGAGAAGTCGGGGCAGTAATTCGGCAGACTGTATGCCCAGAGCCGAGAGATGTTGGTACATCAAATGCTGTTCGGCTCGGCTCATCGCGGACGGCATTAGGATCGACACGAAAACCCGACGAGGCGAACAACCGCATCAGAAGGCGGGGGATGCAACAGGGTCAATACAGCATCAGGAAGGATTTTACGTTTCGGGGGACGTAATTCCAATATAGGGCAGAAATTCGGCAGACTGTATGCCCAGAGCCGAGAGATGTTGGTACATCAAATGCTGTTCGGCTCGGCTCATCGCGGACGGCATTAGAATCTCTCTTCTCTGCTCGTCCATATCTTTGCTCGTCCTTTCTTCCAGCATGCACGATCTTCATCCTCGTCCAATCTTCTCTACTCGTCCGGCTTTGATCGTCCGTTCGGCTCTTTATAAACGATTTTCAGATCAGTATTTTGTCCTCCCTGCTCGTCCAATCTCCTTTGCTCGTCCAATTGCTCGTCCTTCTTCCAGCTTTCACGAGCTTTATCTTCATCCAATCTTTCTGCTTCTCCAATCTTTCTTCTCGTCCAATCTTCTCTGCTCGTCCAATATCTTTGCTCGTCCTTCCTTCCAGCTTGCACGATCTTCATCCTCATCCAATATTTTCTGCTGGCCTTATCTTCCTACTCGTCCCATCACCCTGCTCGTTCAATCTTCCTGCCCTACCACTCTTCCTACACGTCTGACATCTTAAAATTTTAGTTGGCCTCTCAAAATATCGACAAAACTCCATCTATCAAGCAATTTCTTATTTTTGAAATATTGCAGTCCTCAAATCATAGGAACAATAGGTTTCTTTTCCTAGAGATAAAAAAAAAAAAAAAGAAGAAGAAGAGCCTAGAATGCAAATGTAACTGGAACAGTTTGGATGATCATTAAGATAGAGGATAAAAGATCTCAGTGATAGTACTGTCGACATCCTTGTAATGACCAGACGAACTTCTGATTACCGATCTTACAATTCAAATTACTTTACATACGTTTAAACTGTTTAATGATCTGATGTTTTTCTTTTTTGTAAAACCAAGATAATCTTCCGGATCTTCCAAGGAACAATCTATAAACGCGAAGAGGGAGAAAAAAAAGATGATTTGAGTGGGAATAATTTTAACAGCCTACTTATTGTGCTTAACGAGACCCTAATTCAGAATCTTTTTTTTTTTTTCGGTTTCTAAAACCTTTACTGCTTTTGATTTATCAAAGTATTCACTTTCTTTTTTTTATGAGATTGAAAATCTGCCTGGTATAATCAGGGTGAAGCTTATCAACCGTAAATCACGCTAATGGCTCTTGAAAACTCGATATTCCGTGGCGACAAGTATAGGAGTTTCATAATTTACAATATTCATTGCACGAGTCCTCCTTTGAAGTTTGAAAAGGGATTTATTAACTCTGTATATGTATAAGCGATAGGCATCGAATTGTGACGTTTCTGAATCGTGCGTGTGGCTAGGCAGTTTTCTAAGGCCACCAACAATCCTTGCATTTTAACAGCTCTAATCAGAAGCTTTTTAAGATAAAAAGTCACGAGGGGTTTCCTGACGATTTGTTTTTACTTTTCTTTTTTCATCGATCGCACGCAGAATACTAAAAATCCATTTTTCATGTCAAAAAAAATCTTTCAACTAATGTAGACATCAGAAGAAAAATAAATGGGCGTGAAAATACGTCGGGCGGCCGCCTAGAAAGACGCAGGTGCTCCGACTATTTTATTTCAACGTTTAATTACTAAATCCAGTTGAGGGCGAGAGTAGCAGGTGCCCCCTGTCTAACTTCGTTATCCCACCCTGCCAAAATCCACCCTCACTGAACGTTTTTAGTTTATTTCAAAAGATAGTGACTTATTTTGGCATTTAAAACTCACTAAAAGTCCCTGATTAGCTATCAGCCTATCCCACTTCGCCAAAAAGAGGGAGATTTGAGGATTTCAAGGTTTTTTTGCAGCCAAGAATAACTAGCAAACTAGCTTCTGCAAACCGAGAAATACCAATGTCTTCTGATCTTAGGGCGCTTTGCTCATTTTTCTACCCGAAAACCGGCAGTTTGGCATTTAAACTATCGTTTTTGAGGATTTCAAGGTTTTTTTGCAGCCTTTCTCCCGAGAATAACTGGCAAACTAGCTTCTGCCAACCGAGAATACCAATGCCTTCTGATCTTAGGCGCTTTGCTCATTTTCTACCCAGAAAACCGGCAGTTTGGCATTTAAACTATCGTTTTTGAGGATATCGAGGTTTTTTTGCAGCCTTTCTCCCGACAATAACTAGCAAACTAGGTTCTGCCAACCGAGAAATACCAATGTCTTCTAATCTTAGAGCGCTTTGCTCATTTTTTCTACCCAGAAAACCTGCAGTTTGGCATTTATCGTGTGGTGTGAGCAAACTTAAAATGGACTTCTAGCGCTTTTTTAGCAGCTAATTCACCGATTATCGCTTTTAGTATTTATATATCAGAAGTGGGATAAGATTGCCGGAAGTTTTCAAGCTTTTGAGGAGTAATGGCCCTGCTTCTGGCGCCTTCGTAGAACATTCGGAAATTAATGCATTCCGAAGGGGACCTAAGCAAAAACCAGTTAAGAACAATTTGGCTAATTTTCATTTAAGAAGACCCTCCTCGCCTCCTTACCATGGTGACTTAATTAAAAAGGATCCGCGGGGAATTTTTTAATTAAACACCAGACTTGCGTAAATACCGTAGATGGGGGATCTTCCGAAATAATCTCTGTTTCTATGATAATCTAATTAAAAAAAGCTTTTTCTTTCATGCATGGAGGATAAAAATATTTTTTTTGATAGATCTAATTACTAGTTTTTTGTGGCATTGTTAATTAATGGCTCTAGTAAAGGAAGTTCGGAATTAATCTTCACTTTGGTGTGGGAAGTTCGTAAGTTATTATAAAGACTGGGGGAGATACACGTGTTCAATTAGAACAGTGACATCATAAACCTTATCTGTTTCTAATAAAAAAGCCATTTTCGTCCGCTTCTCCATTGTGGAGTCATCCCTCCCACTTCCTGCTTTTTAACAGGAAGTCTTTCACTCCATTTTTTACCTTCTTTTTTTAATGAAGAGCTCATGAAGGTGACAACGTCAGGTGGAAGTAATGGTCCACGTGGTAGTTCAGAAGGGCAAATTGGGGTGGAACTCAATGAAAAGGGACCCCAAAGACCCTCGTCCATTTCAAAATTTTAATTGGGGATACTAATTATATTTTTTTGTCAAAAACCCACAGCAAATTTTTTTAACTAGAAAACGACATTACAGTAGACCCTCGTTTATCCGTCCCTCGTTTAACCGTTCCTCGGTTTATCCGTGCTTTTTTTTTTTTCAGATTTTCTCCTTCAACGAGGGAGTTAAAAAGAGAAATACCAATGTCTTCTGATCTTAGGGCGCTTTGCTCATTTTTTCTTCCCAGAAAACCGGCAGTTTGGCATTTAAACTCACTAAAAGTGTCTGATTAGCTATCAGCCTATCTCACTTCGCCAAAAAGAGGAAGATTTGAGGATTCCAAGGTTTTTTTTTGCAGCCTTTCTCCCGAGAATAACTAGCAACTAGCTTCCGCCAAACGAGAAATACCAATGTCAAAAAAATGAAACGTTGCCATTTTTTTATGTCCGATATTCTAGGAAGGTCATTAGCGTTCTCACCGTCTTTTCGTTATCTCATTTCTCCGAAAAGTTTGTTTACAAAATGATTTTTATTGCCAGTTTCTATGAATTTTTCTTTAGTCTTTCTCGGTTTTTCGAAGGACAATATTCAACATGTCTCATATTTAACGTTTCAAAATTTACGAACTTAATAGTTACAGCATTTTCGTTGCCAATAAAATTATTTAAAAAAAAGACCCTCGATTATCCGTTTTTTCGCGTTATCCGCGCAATTAGTACGGATAACGAGGGTCTACTGTATTAAATTGTTAATATCTCTAAAGAAGCATTTCATTGTAAAAGGTTCGTTTCATCTATTTGTTTTCATTTATCGTAGTACTGAGCGTTTACTCTACGACTAATGAAGCTTTATTTTGCTTTAATTATATCCCTGTTTGTTTTCGATTGCCATGTTCCCATAATCAATTAAAAACCATCGTATTTCCGCATTTTTGAACTAATCAAATGATAACGAAATTCACGTATTTTGGTATCAAAAAATATCCGAAAATCTCGAGAAAGGCCGGAAAATGACCGATTTAAAAAAATGTCTATCAAGAGTATCACAATAACATTCTTTTAAGAATTTCAACCATTAGACAGGCTAAAAACTGAGAAAATGCTAGGAGATATAGTAAAAAATTTGAATTTAAGTATTTTTTTCGAAAATTTTTCTAGGTATCAAGGTAGAAATAATGGGATTTTTTACCCAACGGAGGTCCCTGTAGTAGCAGGTGAAAGTATGAAATTTCTCCCTACTAAAATAATAATTAATGTGAAAAAAAATTATTAAAAAATAAGGAGTAATTAGTGAAAATTTGGTGAAAATCGGTTGAAAACTGTGGCCGTAAAGTGTTCCGGAAAAAATGCTA
Source organism: Orius insidiosus (assembly GCA_014119065.1). Taxonomy (NCBI): domain Eukaryota; kingdom Metazoa; phylum Arthropoda; class Insecta; order Hemiptera; family Anthocoridae; genus Orius; species Orius insidiosus. Next base: position 264,064 of record JACGAQ010000149.1, read on the forward strand.
CGGACGGACGGCACCACAGACAAAGTTGAGATCGGTAAAGATCAATTTTCGATTTGACCCTCCACATTTTGGGCCCTTTCCTTCAATTTTTGGCACAAAACAGCTCATTTTTGCTGTTTTTCGCCTGTTTAAGAGTTAATTCTTAAAAGTCTGTTGTAGTGATACTCTTGATAGACGGTTTTTTGATTGGTCTTCGTTTTTCAGACAGATTGTGAACAAAAGGAGACATATTTTATTAACAAATTAATAATTAATTTAAAACTTGTAATTGGTAGGTTGGTATGAAGAGCGTGACCTCCTCGTTAGAATGATCTTCAGCCTCGTCTCCACCTAGAAACGATTAACAAAATTTTTCTCGACGTTAAATCAAATGCCACACATAGTTCTCATGTCACTCGTCTCGTTTTAAATGACTAATGGCTACTAATTACCAGAACAGTAGATTGTTTGGGTTTTTTTTCGTTTATTAACTGTTGACAGCGATGGAAAATAGCGTTTTTGAACACGCGAAGCGACAGGAAAGAAGTTTCTGTAGTTTTTACTGGCTGTTTGCGGAAGCCCTTTCGTCCAAAAAGCCTCTCGGCATAAAACAACTAGACCTAACGACAATTCGGGAAGTTTTTGGGGGAGATGCTAGGTATGTAGAGTTTAAAAAGATGCAGGTTGAGGCTTGTTAGATTAAAAAGTCGAAAAACAACTCACAATGTACAGGCTTTTAGTATTTATTGACTGATTTGCATAGCAATAAGTTAAAAGCAACTCTTAATTTTCAAGCCTTTAACATTCTGATGGAGAGTAAGAAAAAAAGAGAAACGTTTATAAGTCTATATCATTGACGGTTATAATTCTAACGTTTCTTTCTCCCAGTGTGAAGATTGAGGTGAAGATAGTTTCAGGAAGCCCATTTGCTCCCTGACAAATGTTTCAGAGACACCTGAAGAAAGCCGATCTGTAAAAAAGGCGATCTGTAAGAAGGGGGGGGGGGGCTTTTTTGAACCGGTTTACAACCATTCATTACCCGTCCACCTCCGACGTCCGCGGTAACCTTACAATTAAATAATTCTTACTATCGCCCATAACAATTCTCTTATCGTCGAAATGGATCCTAAAGATGCCGTCATTTCCACGCCCGAATCGAGGGGGGGAAAAAAATTAAAAGGGGAATAAAAAATAATTACTGGGTGACAGAACGAATTCATTTCCGCCGATGACAGCCACAAAAGGGAGATAAAACAATTGGTGCTGATTCATTTAGACACCCTAACAAAGTGTGAGAAAAATCCTTAATATTTGGCTTAAAGTCATTTGAATAAAAAGGTCAAATATATCTCCTCAAAAAGAATGTTTTTAAGAGCCCCTTGGGGTCAAAATAACCCAACTCTATTTTTGGTTTTAAATTTTTTTATAGCCCCAGGAAAAGATCAACTCCAACTCATTAGCACCTCTTTTTTAATTATCACTTTCACTTCAAAAGGATACATTATGATAAATTAATTAATTTTATTTTTAACAAAAGAAAAATCAAATATATAAAAGAAAACCCTTTTTAGTTACATAACCTTGATTAAATGTTGTTGATTAAATTGTGCTGGACAGATTACGCAACGATCCCACAAAACTAAGGAGATTAATAAAAAATTATTAAAAATAATTTTTAGGTGCCATTTTTAATCGCGATTCACTTGCGTTTTAGAGGTCCTGAGGACATATAGCAACACCTAGGATTTTTTTTTTTTTTACCAAAAGAGCTAATGTTTTACCAAAGATATCGGTTTTAGGCATCTTTAGAATTCTTAAAATAATGATATTGTGATACTACTTGTGATACAGCTTATTTTCTCAGTCTATGTTTTTTCTTTTGATTAGGGACCCTTTTCTTCGTTTTTTTTTTTTTTTTTTTTTTTTTTTTTTTTTTTTTTTTTTTTTTTTTTTTTTTTTTTTTTTTTTTTATTTTTTTTTCGAACCTTTTCAAATTTTTTTCAAAAATTAACCTTTTTTAACCTTTGGTCAAATTTTTTACTCCTTATATTTTTTAATTTTTGGTGTAAAAAAATTGCCACTTTTTAATTATTATTTTATATAGTAGGAGAAATTTCTTACTTCTACCCATTACGAGAGGCACATCCCTATGCCAAAGAGCCCATTATTTCTACCTTGACACTTCGAAAAATTGTCGAAAAAAGAATTTAAAAATTTTTCGAAAAAAAAGAAAAAAAACTCGGAAAATTTTTTGAAAAAAAAAAATCGTAAAATTTTTTGAAAAAACAAACTTCCAAAATTTTTCGAAAAAAAAAAAACTTCCCCCCCTTTATACTTCCCCTCCCTTATACTCCCCCCTCTGTTATACTTCCCCTCCCATATACTTCCCACTCCGTTATACTTCCCCTCCCATATACTTCCCCCTACGCTTTACGTCCCCTCCGTTATACTTCCCCCTCCTATATAGATACTTCTCTATAAGGAAGTTTTCGTTGGAAGCTCTTCAAACCAGTACTTTTTTTAGTTACAGACCTTAAATATGCTAATAAATTAATAAAAATCGACCTAAAATTGGGACAAAAAGAGCACAAAATCTTTAGACAAATGACTGAACTAAAAGATTAAAAAAAAAAAAAAAAAAAAAAAAAAAAAAAAAAAAAAAAAAAAAAAAAAAAAAAAAAAAAAAAAAAAAGGACGACCGAAAAAATGACAAAAACCCCAGAAAATTTCATAATAGAACCCTTACCCCCCAAAAAAAGGACAGAAACTAGAGAGTATCGCAATAAAATTCTTCAAGGAATATTTAAAATAGCCGTAAACCTTTTTTTTGAAATCAGATAATTCCTCTGTTTAATTAACGGAGAAATTAAAAATACTTCCAACTCTTCCCAGGCAACATAAGGAATTTTTATGCCGAAGATGGCGTGTTTAGTAGAATTCGTGTAATTTTCTAATTTAAATATTTATGAACGCCTTTTTGAAATGTGCGCCTAATTTATATTGGAGGATACAATCTCGTTATGGCCGATAAACTGGACTTGGGTATAGAAAATAGAGAAGAAACGTTTTTAAAATGCGTAAAATGATAATGAAAATGATAAAACAATGATTGGTTATGGTAACTTCCATTATGTTTTAAAAGGTGGCTTATTACATCACTTTTCTTGTTATCGGAGTTTAGCGATCGCTTTTTGTTAGTTTGGCCACTTCATCAACTTTGATATATTTGAACGGAGATTCTACGTTTTCTTTCTCCACGGGTTCTTCATTCCGTCCGCACATAAAACAAAACGTTCCCTCAGGCGGGGCTGAGTTGCCTCCTGAAAAAGCAACCGCTTTGTCGGCCCAAAAACGCCCTTTCTGCTTTTTTTACTTTTGAGAGATGAAAAAGGGGTGGGAAATGATCAATCATAAGATTTTTTTGTATCTGGAAAAGAAAATGTCGGTGAAATTTCAAGAAACAACTGAAATGATATAAAAGGACCTGTCATTCATAAAGAGTGTAAAAGATCGTATATAAATGGAAGTAATGTATCCGTGCGATCTTGGCGAGGACGTCCAGATCGTTTGAATTTAAGGATGAGCCTTTTCGCTTTTCCCTTTGTGCTCTTCGGATTGCGATCACGTTTGATATCATGAGAGAACAGCATCGTCGAAATTTACGAGCGTTGAGATCCCTGTGGGACACCGCTAGATAAACTCCCCGGCTAGATTCAGAGCTGTTGGAACGTCGTGAATTATCTCAAAGGGTCGAACTCTGGGGCTCCACCCACGTCCAACCTCGGGGGCTACTCCATTATTCCCCAGTCTCCAGGATCTACAACAAAAATATTTGAAATCCAGCTTATCCTTTTTTTCTATCTGTTTGTCTATTGATTTATGGCTGTCAAACTAAAGTGGAATCCTTCTTCTGACACGACTAGACAGTAATCCTAACACAATAGTACTGGAAGGTAACGGTCGACTGCCTTCATGTTTTTACTGCCTCATCCTCTATCACCAAATTAACAATAAAAAATGCTTTTTCACTATAAAATACACTCTCAATTTTTTCTTGTAACCTTATACAAGAAACCTTTCAGATTACAACATTATCGATAACATAATAAGGTTTCTACAAGTTTATTTATTGCTTATAAGACGTTGTTCAATCGTGGGTGGTAATGACAAGTAAAAAATTGAAAGAAAAAGGACAATGGAAGAATTTTTTTCCCGTTTTTTTTTCTCTTCCTCTTAACCGACTTCGAACAAATCGAGCAGACTGAGGACTAATGAAGGAGAGATTTGTGGAAGAAAGCCAAACGTTAATCAGACTTCGCGTGGGTGTCTAATCAATCTGAAAACCCCTTCTTCCATATTAAATGTTTTTAAAAGGCGAACTCGAGGCTCAACAGGTTGCCCATTGTCTTGGGAAGCCGAATAATTTTGATCAGCGGTTTATCGATTATGATAACTGACTCTGGTTATAGAACGTTTTTCGCCCGATAATCTTTTAAAATGGGTGTTTTCTTCAGAACAGGAAAACGCCAGATTATCAGGTGATTTTTCTGCAGAAAGATGAGGAAAATGCCCGGACGGAAAGTTTTTAGGAAGTGTGGAGTCATTGAAAACGCAAAAAAATATGTTATTTGGCCGTGAAAAACGAGAAGTCCCAAAAAGGTGGTTTTTAGCAGAAATACCGAAAAACACGCCCGACAATCCATCAAAATGGAGAAAAGCACCCGCGCGAGAATTTTGTGAAATTTTGGACCATTGAAAACACCAAAAAAGGCGATTTTCGGTGGATAGAAACGAGGAAAAGGTACAAATATGTGTTTCTTTGCAGAAAGAACAAGAAAAACGACTATCCGAGAAAGTGGGTAACTTTTCTGCAGAATACTACCTAATTATTGATGGCTTATCGCGCGAGTGAACATTCGACGACGGGATTTTCTCCGGCAATGATGGTGTTCGGGCGAGAGCTCACTTTGCCCCTCCATTTAACATACGGAGAACCGGAACAAACGAAATACAGGACAGGTTTCGCAACGGAGTTACGGGATCGATTGTCCGAAATTCACGACAATTGCTAAGGGCAGCGGAAAATAGCAAACGTCGCTAAGATCTTCGCAGCAAAATACCCCATTTTCAACCCGGCGACCAGGTCTTTGTTAACTTTTTTTCTTCCGAAAAGGTCTGTCGGAAAATGCCCCATATTACAAAGCGACTGGAAGGGACCGTGCCGAGTTGAAAAGATGATAAACGACGTCATCGCAAAAATTACACTTCCAAATGGAAAAATTAAGATCTTACATGTCGACAAGTTGTCCCGGTGCCATTCCCGATCGTCGTTCCCCCCCCCCCCCCCCCCCCCGGAAAGGAGTAATGAAACATCTGATTTAAATTAAGAGAGTCAGTTGTTGAAGAAACACGAATCATTTTACTGGTGTGAATATGAAATGACAAACTTAAATTTTTAGTAGAAGTAAAAAAGTTAAAAATTAGATTGTTTTAAAAAAGGTATTTTAGTGCCAGATTTTCATTTTTGAAGCCTCTTTTCAGGGTTTAATCGAAACAAAAATGGTTCCTGATAATCTAATCACAAAAGTGTATGCACATCCAGAAGCTGTGAAGAAAGACATTTCTAAAGCTATGGAACGTTATCGAGCTCTAGCATGGAAGTTTGATCGTTTTGTGTTCAACGATGGAACTTGTAAAAATGTTCTCAATTTGGAAGGAACGATTCCTGTACATTTCAAGGGAAATTATTACAACATCCCGATTTGTATTTGGCTCATCGATACTCACCCGAACAACGCTCCAATCTGCTACGTCAAACCGACACCTGATATGCAGATAAGACCTTCATCATATATAGACCAAAATGGAAAGATTTATTTGCCTTATTTGCTCGATTGGAATCCAAAAAGTTCAGATTTACTGGGGTTAATTCAAGTAATGATCGTTGCTTTTGGAGATATACCGCCGTTGTTTACTGTTGTAAAAAAAGGGAAAACCCAGTTCCTGCTCCTACGCCGTAACCAACGATGCCGCAAGTGTATGCCGATGCCTTTTTTTTTTTTTTTTTTTTTTTTTTTACGAGGGCGTCTTCAAATACTCGGTTATTTCACCCTCGTGTCAGTGGTGTTTTCCGTCGGAAAAGATGCCTGGAGCGACGCAAAATTATCCTCCGCATCCGATCAGCGGTGCACCCATAAGTCAGCCGATGGTGTCTGGATCGTATCCACTTTCAAATCCGACGCCGTATCCCACTTCTGACACCAAATGTTAAAATTATTAAAAATTCGTTTTTCTTCAACACATTTATTCTTTCAACTGACTCTCTTAATTTAAATCAGATGTTTCATTATTGTAATGATTAACTGTACCACGGCAAACGCAAAAATGGAGGCAGATAAAGAAGAGGAAAAGGCCCAAAAGATTTCTTTGCAGAAAGATTGAGAGAAACCCCTTGAAAATGGAGAATATTGGACGGGGGCACACATCTCGTCCTAAAGTATTCTCGTCCTAAGAATAATAGAAAAAGAAAAAATATAAAATGTATTCTCGTCTGAAAGTATTCTCGTCCTAAAAGGCTACGCCCCTTTTTAGGACGAGATGACAGTAGGACGAGAAGACAGTCGGACAAATGGATTTCAATTTTTAGACAATTTTTTATATATTATACATACTTTAATAAAATAGAAATCATCTCGTCCGAAAGTATTCTCGTCCTACTGCCTTCTCGTCCTAAAAATATGTGTAAAATAAAAAATTACTTTAAATTAAATGTAACGTAATCTCTTCTGAAAGTATTCTCGTCTTATATTCTCGTTCTAAAACTAACGTAAAAAATTGCTGCGTCGGAAAAATGCGGCAGTTCCACCCCACCAAGTCACGGTCGTTTTGTTTGTTTATTTTAGCGAGTATCAGCTCGTTTTGTGACACAAGGGGGTTAATTTTTTTCCTCTCGCAAGGATTTGCTCACCCTGTAGGCGGCCCTGGGATGGATGATGAGCTCAGTAGGCGCAAAAAGGAGTTTAAAACTAGCTGGGGTGGAACGCTGCCGTATTTCTCCGACGCAGCAATTTTTGTACGTCAGTTTTAGGACGAGAAGACAATAAGACGAGAATACTCTCGGACGAGACGATTTCTATTTTATTAAAGTATGATATTTAAAAAATTGTATAAAAATTGAAATCCATTTGTCCGAATGTCTTCTCGTCCTACTGTCATCTCGTCCTAAAAAGGGGCGTAGCCTGTTAGGGCGAGAATACTTTCGGACGAGAATACATTACATTTAATTTTAAGTAATACAATTTTATTTTACACATATTTTTAGGACGAGAATACTTTCAGACGAGATGATTTCTATTTATTAAAGTACCTATAATATTTAAAAAATTGTATAAAAATTGAAATCCATTTGTCCGAATGTCTTCTCGTCCTACTGTCATCTCGTCCTGAAAAGGGGCGTAGCCTGTTAGGACGAGAATACTTTCGGACGAGAAGACAGTTTATATTTTTTCTTTTTCTATTATTTTTAGGACGAGAATACTTTAGGACGAGAATGCATTCGGACGAGACGTAGGCACCCATATTGGACCACAGAAAAATTAATTTTATGAACCGAAAAAACCAGAATAATGCCCTAAAGAATGATCGGAGAAAACTCCAACGCCTGGCCAGTAATGATGAATGTTTTACGTGTGACCTCTATAATTAATAAATGTTGAACATTTCTCCCGAAGGGTATGTTTGAGAACCGTTTTAAAATCGAAAATGAAAGGACATTGCTGTCGCATAATGTAATTAGCATGATTTATTCAGCATGTGTTAAAACCCGATGAGATTGTATGTTACGGAATCCTAACTGGATACTGCAGACAGGGAAGTCACGCATTTACAAACGCACGCCGCGTCCCGGGACATTTCTTAAAAGTAGATCACGTGGAAAAAAGACTGCGAGAAGTACTTGGCAATTAAACCGGATGAAAAAACGAGCTCTCCCGCCTAGAGATTCTCCGGCCTTTTATCAGCGAGTCTTGATTCTTGTTTACGGCGAGTCCGAGAGGGAACCGTAATAAGGATAGAGCACTGATAGAGTTATTGAAAGAACCTGCAGACAGATTAAGTTGTCCGTTCCAATTTAAGGTAACACGCCCTCCCATCACAACCCCACCTTCGGGGCGTAATATAAAAGTCCCCTTTCAAACAAATTTGGCCCTCCTTTCACCGTCATAATTTTAAGCATCAATAATTCAGAGAACTTTTCATCCGACTCAATAAGGTCAACGGTTCGATGGTCAGCCGATGCATTAAATCATTGACATCGTCTCAAAAAGAAAGGCTAAAACCCGTGAAAATAATTACTCTTCGGATAGCGAAAGTTTTCGAATGATAACAGTTGAATTAATAGATTGTGCAGATGCATAAACCGAGAGCTAACGCTTACTATATCATATTATCTAGCTCCGGGCCATAAATTTAACTGAATTAGTATTGGATCTAAACTACGATTTACAATCAAATGTTTGAAATGTGAGCTAAGAACATCCAGCTGTTCCAACTTCTATCTCCAGCAGATATTGCTGTTTTCTGTAGTCCGTATGCCATTCTGCAAAGCAAAAACCTGACTTTTTATTCGGACATTCTGCTTTGCAACACCTTTTGGACCTTTTTCTCGTTTTATCTCCAAAACTTCTAGTGTGCCATAATCCATTGTACCACATTTTAGGATGTTACTCTCGGAATTTCTACCAAAAACCACATTAATGGGCCTCTTTGAGCCTTTAAAAGAAGTCCACAAAAAACATCCGAGAGTTTAGCAACTTTTTTAACAGGTTTTGAGTCATTTTCCTCGATTTTCTGGTCTATAATCTCCGATTATATCAGGCCTTCAGACGTTTAAACACCCTTTAGGTCATTTTCTTCTTTTTCGGGTCAAAAAAATACCCATTTAATCAGGTGCACGGACGTTAAACATCCATTTTACCGGGTTTTGGGTCGTTTTCCTCGATTTCCAGGTGTTGAAACACCCGTTTAATCAGGTGCCCAGGCGTTAAGCATCTTGTTTACCGGTTCTTGGGTCATTTTCGTCGAATTTATGGTGTAGAAACACCCGTTTAATCAGGAGAAACACCCGTTTAATCAGGTGCCCGGGCGTTAAATATCTTTTTTACCGGTTCTTGGGTCCTTTTCGTCGAATTACTGGTGTAGAAATACCAGTTTAATAAGGTGCCCGGGCGATAAACATTTTTTACAAGTTCTTGGGGCCTTTTCGTCGAATTTTTGGTGTAAAAACACCCGTTTAATCAGGAGAAACACCCGTTTAATCAGGTGCCCGGGCGTTAAATGTCTTTTTTATCGGTTCTTGGGTCCTTTTCGTCGAATTTCGGGTTTAGAAACACACTTTTGATCAGGTGTTCGGGCGTTCTTTTCTTTAAGAAAAGAGGAAGGAAAGGCGGCTAAACAGTCGAATCTGATAAACTATACAAAACTCTTCGATTTCAAAAAGAGATTCCGTCAAAAAACAAATTGCCAGAGGACGAAGTTTATCTTTATTTTAAGAAAATTCCCATGTTTCTAATTTGTCGTGAGGAGAAAACGGATGAAAGGGCAAACTGTTCGTACAAGTATTGTTCATGCGGTTCCTATCAGGATGAATATCTAACTAGGGAATATTGTCGAGAGTAAAATTCCAAAAGGATAACGAACAAAAAAGAACAAAAAAAGTTTAGAAAGACTTTTTGATATTCAGAACAAGTGCAATATGTGCCAACTATCTATCCTTGAATATTACAGTACCCTCGTGCTTTCACTACAATAAAATGTTAAAACATTTTGATTTAAACCGAAATTTTGGCTAAAAATGATTTAAGGCGAATTAATGTCGTTTAAAGCGTTGAATATTAATTTAGAGTGATTTGTGTTTGCCAATCTTATGTTGCTATATTGAATAACAAACGGTTTATAATGATCGAAGAATTTAATTTACGACGCTTTCTACCGTTAATACGGGTCGGTGAATATGTCCCGTGGCGGGAAAGAAGGTTCTGTTTTCAAACCTGTCACATTTACGTTCATTTTTATGGCCTTTAAATAAAAGCACTCGGAAAAAGATCACGCGATCTCCGCATCCGTCACGTACACGAGACAAGAAAGCGATGAGTCGGGAAGGGGGGACTCGAGGACGGGAAAATAACGAAGATAATTCACTATAAAAATAAAACAAATTTTATTTTCTGTCGGTGAATCACGGAATCCTTTTATTGGCATGATCGGAGGATGAACATGAAAGTTCGTTTTAATAGTTTTAACAAGTATAAATCATGGCGAGACATATCGGTGATAATTTATCAGGACAAGATAACGCCATTAATAATTGATGTTGCAAAACTAGGGAGCCTTTCCCCTCACATTTATTTCTCGACAAGATACCCTCGATACCTATTGTAAACGTGAGAGAAAACCGTTTTTAATTATTCGGAAATTCTCCGCAGTTTTAGTGATGTGCGTCTTCATCACCGTTGCGTCCCACTTCCAGATTCATCGCCACCTCTTTTTAGTATGATTTCCCGTCTGTTAAGTCGTTCAATGGGCTGAAATCGAGGGAATCCGGATCAATGATGTCTTCGTAAGCGGAAAAGTCGCAGATTTTTATGATTCAGTTGGTAGGCCGAGATGTCACCCGTAAAGCAGTCTCAAATCTATCGGCCAAGAAACACCATTTTTAGGGGTTCTTCACCTTCTCACATCGTATTTAGGAGTTTTCATGGTCTTTTACCAGATAAAAACCATAATAAAGGTTTTCTGTCATCTGTCGGCTGCTAAACACCATTTTTAAAGGTTCTCGACCTTTTCACCAGAATATGGCGTTTTTAGTGTCTTTTACCAGATAAATACCTTATGATATGAAGGTTCTCTATCATCTATCGGCCAAGAAACACCATTTTAGGGGTTCTTCACCTTCTCACATCGTATTAGGAGTTTTCATGGTCTTTTACCAGATAAAAACCTTAATAAATAAAGGTTTTCTATCATCTGTCGGCTGCTAAACACCATTTTTAAAGGTTCTCGACCTTTTCACTAGAATATCGGCGTTTTTAGTGTCTTTTACCACATAAATACCTTATGATATGAAGGTTCTCTATCATCTATCGGCCAAGAAACACCATTTTTTGGGTTTCTTCACCTTCTCACCGCGTATTTAGGAGTTTTTAGGGTCCTTTACCAGACAAAAACCTTAAAATATGAGCGCTTTCTATCATCTTTTTGCTGAAAAAGGTGCTTTTTCCTCGGTTTTTAGTGCCTAAAACAACGAGTGACCAGATTTTAGGCCGTTTTTGGAAGAAGGGGCTGAAACCGTTTTTTAAATGAAGCTTTCTTTTTATGACCACAAAACTTAATTTTTTGGGGAAAACGCCATAAAACTAGAATTTTGCTAGTTTTGCCTCCTTTTTTTCCCGCTGCACTCGGCCCTGATTTGTTGCTCTTTCGATATTTTATAATCACATAAACAATGACGAAAATCGATTTTTCCTTTATTATAAATTTGAGGTGTAATTTAGGTCCTTTTTTTTTCTCTCTAGCACATTTTTTGCGGGACCTTCCCTTAAAGTTTAATGGAGCGTTGTGGTCAAATCTCTCACGTAGTCGAAGGGCAGTAAACAGGATCAGTAAAGTCGATGGCACGTTTAACGTCCTGTCGATCTTTTGATTAGCTCAACCCTCCGCAAACGTCAAATCGACTTGAAAATTTACGTTTTCCACTCGGATGAAAAAAAAAATATCATTTTCTCCGAAACGTTTTCATATTTAATATCGAAACCCTGGGAACGAGAGTTCTAGTCATTACACGAAAATTAATAAATCAGTTCTGTTGTAAACGCAGACTAGCTGAGAGGTTCCGAACTCCATCAATCATTCGATTATTAATCGTTGCCCGTTGCCCCCGGAGAGTATTTTTAGTAACCTGTTTCTAATTGTTTAAAAGGGGTCTGTTAGAACCTAGAACTTTCAAATCAAATGGTATGTTAATGAAGGCAATTACTCAGTAGGGTTGTCAACTTTTTTTGATTTTATTTACTTATGTCAGCTTTCAAAATTGGATACTTATTGAAAAAATAAGTTGACCCTTAATAATAATAACGTCAAGTCTGCTGGAGATGTTTTCTATACTCGCCGAGGCATAAAAACCGAGTAAAAAAATAAGCCTCTTTGAAGTGAATCCTGTGAAACGGTCCAGGGATTCCCCCTTATAAAATTCACCTCGAGAATGGAGAGCAACAGAAGGGGAGAGAGAAAGAGTGGTTACCGATATCAATTCCTGAGTGGCAGCCTCCGGGTTGAAGGAGGAGGGGGGGGGGATTGGGTATTATGTCAGTAAAAATCCTTATATATTCCTCGGACTTTGCATGGGCCGACCCGATTACACGCCCCTTATAAAGTAAATCATCCTTCCGACTCCAAAGGAATTGCCCATATTTCAACTCTCTTATAACCCCTACCATCCGATCCTTTTTCCTTCAAACGTTTCCGATCACGGGCTTTTCTTTTTTCACTTTCATATCATAGCAATAAATTGATGTTGTGGATCAATTTGTCTTGGGCCTTAATTCGTAAATATTGGTATGAAAAGAACGGTTAGGCCATTTTAGATGGGGAATTCCAAAATATCAAATCTTCAGGGCTGCTCATGAGAAACAAAGTATGATGCCAATTGCTTGATTTCTGGAAGAATGGTTCGGTGAGTCGCCGCACACTGTCGTGAAGATTGGGATGTCCGCGGACTGATATTTTTGGTCAACGCAGTGGGACGATGGCTCGTTTGAGTTGGTAATGTCTTGCGTGGAAATCGTCGCGACATATCGCATCATTGAAGTCATGGCGAAGGAAACGTCGTTCAGATGGCAAGGTTGCTGGAAGATTGAATGAGCAGGGGGCAGGAGAAACCGTGAAGGACCAAAGTTTGCAGCAGTCGATCATCCATCTATTTCAGTATTTTCGGTGAGTCGTCGAACGCACACTGTCGTGAAGATTTGGATGCCCGCGGACTGTGATATTTTAGGTCGACGCAGTGCGATGGTCCGCGGACTGTGATATTTAGGTCAACGCAGTGGGACGATGGCTCGGAGATGGTAATTTCATGGCAGGAAATCGTCGCGACATATCGCATCATTGAAGTCATGGCGAAGGAATCGTCGTTCAGATGGCAAGGGTTGCTGGAAGATTTAATGAGCAGGGAGGAAGAGAAACCATGAAGGACCAAAGTTTGCATCAGTCGATCATCCATTCTATTTCAGTATTTTCGGTGAGTCGCCGAACGCACACTGTCGTGAAGATTGGGATGTCCGCGGACTGAATTTTTGGTCAACGCAGTCGGACGATGGCTCCTTTGAGTTGGTAATGTCATGCGAGGAAATCGTCGCGACATATCGCATCATTGAAGTCATGGCGAAGGAAACGTCGTTAAGATGGCAAGGGATGTAGGAAGATTGAATGAGCAGGGAGGAGGAGAAACTATGAAGGACCAAAGTTTGCATCAGTCGATCATCCATTCTATTTCAGTATTTTCGGTGAGTCGCCGAACGCACACTGTCGTGAAGATTGGGATGTCCGCGGACTGTGATATTTTAGGTCAACGCAGTGGGAAGATGGCTCGTTTGAGTTGGTAATGTCATGCCAGGAAATCGTCGCAGGAAGTCATGGCGAAGGAAACGTCGTTCAGATGGCAAGGGATGTAGGAAGATTGAATGAGCAGGGAGGAGGAGAAACCATGAAGGACATTGCAGCAGTCGATCGTCCATTCTATTTCAGTATTTTGGTAAACTCAACATACAATCCTGCGAAGATGGTTGATATTTTTTGATTTGATTTTTGATAAATGAGGAATCATGAATGGTGTCAAGGGGGAAGAAGCCCTCCCAGCTCGTCTCGGTTTATGAACACAGGGGTGGCTTTTCCACTCAATGCGACCAGAAATTGGTCCTGTGGCCAGAAAATAATTTATTGCCCTCCCCATCAGATTCTCAAGGGAGGCCATAGGGAAATCTATAGTGGCCATCTTCACCCGACACTTCCTCCCTTCAATTGTGGTTTTTGTCTCCTCGGGGCCACCCCGTTTGTCAAAAGGAAGCACCCCGTGATGTTTGAGGTAGAGAAAGAAAGGGAAAAAAAGACCACTTGTCCTTTTGTGGGGACAACAAAATCTAAGGTGGTCCACACATCTGTCGTCCCATATTTTCAACTCAAATCGAATATAGACTTTAATTACTTTTAATCGGGGTGTGAGAGAGTCCGAAATTGAGTTAAATGTGAGTTTCATTGTTGTTGATTAGCCCTCGCATGAGGCCCGTTATTACCACCCGCTTCTTGAATAAAAAAAAAGTCACTTTTAAAATCCGTTTTTAATTAATATTGTTTAAAACATTAAAACGCCCTTTGGGACTCTAATAAACAATCCATGACCTCATCCCGCAACCCTCTCGACGTTGATTATCAATTCACCCCTTTTCTATAATTGTGGAGTACCGTCCTGAATTCAAATTATCCCATTGTTTTATTACATTTAAACTTCTTGGTTAAAAATAGAGAAATAGACCAAAAAAGACCAAACATCGCCTTTTCAGGGCATTTCTGACCAAAAAATGCCTTAAAAGAGGCGATTTTTAAGATTTAAGAGGCGAAAATCGCCTCTTTTAAGGCATTTTTGACCAAAAATTGCCCTTTTAAGGCATCCTTTTTTAAGGCGTTTTTGACCAAAAACCGCGGTTGTTTAAAGGCATTTTTGGCCAAAAATCGCCTTTTTAAGGCATTATTGACTAAACATCGCCATTTCAAAGACATTTTTAACCAAAAATCGCCTTTTTAAGGAAGCATTTCTATAGGCATTATTGACCAAAGATCTCCTTTTCAGGGCATTTTTGACCAAAAATCGCCTTTTCAGGGCATTTTGACCAAAAATCGCCTTTTCAGGGCATTTTCGACCAAAAATCGCCCTTTTAAGGCAGCCTTTTAGGTATTTTAGGCGTTTTTGACCAAAAACCGCGGTTTTTTAAAGGCATTTTTGATCAAAAAACGCCTTTTTCTTGGGCATTTTTGACCAAAAATCGCCTTTTTTATAGAAATTTTTGACCAAAAATCGTCTTTTAAAGGCATTATTGACTAAATATCGCTATTTTCTAAGGCATTTTTAAATCAAAAATCGCCTTTTTAAGGAAGCATTTCTTAAGGCATTATTGACTGAAAATCGCCTTTTTGAGGACGCATTTCTTAAGGCATTTTTGACCAAAAACGCCTTTTCGGGGCATTTTTGACCAAAAATCACCTATTTAAGGCAGTCTTTTTTTCTTGGTTAAAAATAGAGAAATCCTAAACACTTCTGCGGTTCTTCCACAAAGGAAAACAATAAACGTCCGATGACTTCTCGGCAATTTTCACGGCAAAATAAAAAAAAAGATGACTAGACCGCTTAAGCACATTTAACCGTAATCATCTCATAATGATCGCGGAGTGCCATAAGATGCCTTTGAAAACGTGCAGTTATCCTATACCCCCTTAACTTGTTTCTTTAGCCCTCAGTGTCTCCACTTGACAAGTTGATTTAGCAATTCTAACCTCAAGTAACTTGAGAACTATAAGTTTATGAAAGGTAACATTTTTTCCAGGTAAACAAGACTTTTTTTTTGTTTAAAAACAATCAATCAGTTTGTTTATTGGGACCCGTGGCCGATAACCATCGAGAAGCAGATGTTTGGCTATTTGTAGACGCCTTTGTTTTCTCTATCTGATGCCGAAGGGCTTTATTGGGGAACGTCCCTGGAGTAGGATACTGGGGAGGAGGTTTTATAACCTTCAAGGGAGACCTTCCCCCTTATTGAAACCTTGGGAATTATATAAATTTCAATCGTACTCCCTTCGGCAAGGTGCTTTGATTACATTCGCAGAGTTTCATTTTCCGTTCGGAGAGAAACCCGGTGCTAAAACTCTCCCCAAACAGCAAGTCCACTTTCCAATCTTTTCTTCCCTCAGATAAAAATTGGAAAAGTCTTCAGAAAAAGGCGTGAGTTTAAAAGCTTCATCCCATAACTTCCCATAATAGTGCGGTGACTAGTTAATGGTGGGTTTTTGACATTATAGTACCCAGGGGCCTTTTGAATGAGGGTTGACCATTAAGCCAATATGGGCCGTGGGTGGCTTCATTGTCAAAAATCACATCTGCCTCCTTTCGTACGCGCCACCGTGTCAAAATAAACGGGAAAAACGTCCACAAAAGCTCATTGTATCACCCCCCCAAATCAGAAAAAGAATTTCAAAATTTATAGTCTTCCATTAAACCTTGTTTTCTCGATAATCGGCCATTTATTTCATCGCGTATACGCACATTTCGTGGAAAATTAAACATGGGCCGTGTATATGATTATATATTGGATTTACAGGCTGGCTGTTTCTGATATCTCAATAGAGGCGAAATACATTGTGCACCTTATTTATTAGGCGTAACCCACTCCCTTGCCAGCGTCCAAGCCTTCCCTATTCATTATACTCGTTTCGGCCGAACATAATACCGTAACAATGATGGGTTTTGTTTATTATTCCATAATAATTAGAACCTTTATCAAATTATTTGCTCCTGAAAATTTATAAGCGATTACGCCTTTTGGCACTTTCCACTCCAAGGGATTTACGCCACCAGAGGGACTGTGCCCAGAAAAAATTCGCTCTGGCTACCCATTTCGCAGTTGTCTACTATCGTTTGACAGTTGCCCAGAGGGCAAGGCCAGGCATTTTTGACCAAAAATTGCCTTTTCAGGGCATTTCTGACCAAAAATCGCTTTTTAAAGGCATTTTTGACCAAATATCGCCCTTTTAAGGCGGCCTTTTTTAGGCGTTTTTGACCAGAAACCGCGGTTTTTAAAGGCATTTTGACAACAAACCGCTGTTTTTAAAGGCATTTTTGACCAAAAACCGCCTTTTTTTAAGGCATTTTTGACCAAAAATCGCTATTTTAAGGCATTATTGACTAAACATCGCCATTTTCTAAGGCATTTTTTAAACCAAAAATCGCCATTTTAAGGAAGCATTTTTAAGGCATTATTGACCAAAAATCGCCTTTTCAGAGCATTTTGACCAAAAATCGTCTTTTTAAGGAAGCATTTCTTAAGGCATTATTGACATAAAATCGCCTTTTCAGGGCATTTCTGCCAAAAATCTCCTTTTATAAGGCGCTTTTGACCAAAAGTCGCCTTTTATAAGGCATTTTTGACTAAAAATCGCCTTTTTTAAGGCATTTTTTTGACCAAAAATCACCTATTTAAAGCAGTCTTTTTTAAAAGGCATTTTTAACCAAAAATTGCCTTTTTTAAGGAAGCATTTCTTACGGCATTATGGACATAAAACCGCCTTTTCAGGGCATTTCTGGCCAAAAATCACCTTTTTTTTTAAATGCATTTTTGACCAAAAATCACCTTTTTTAAGGCATTTTTGACCAAAAATCACCTATTTAAATCAGTATTTTTTTAATGGCATTTTTAACCAAAAATCGCCTTTTAAAGGCAGCATTTCTTAAGGCATTATTGACCAAAAATCGCCTTTTTATGGCATTGTTGACTAAAAACCGCCTTTTTAAGGCATTGTTGACCAAAAATCGCCTTTTTAAGGCAGTTTTCACAGTTTTTTTAGCGCATCAAAGTCCAATAATAATGAAAGTCGAAATTTTGCTTGGTGGGGCTTTCTCCGATATATCGATATTTTTCTTCCGATATATCAGTGCCACCGATATATTTGTTCCGACATATCGGTCGACCGATATATCGATATATGTAAACATATATCGCGCCCCTAGGCAAGGCCATGAGGTAAAAGCAGAAAATGAACACCAGCAAAAGCTTGAACACTAAATTCTAATGAGTGGTGGAGACCCAATTACTTGACGCGCGTTTTATCAACGAGAGAAAACATTTTTCGCTCCGTTAACGTAGCCGCGAAACGCGTCCAACATTATTTTTAATTGTTATCCCTCCCGGGGATGCACAGCGAAGTGGACATCTGATAAAGTTGTACACGGTAATAAATAACCTCAGGAAGCACACATACAACCGTTCCTATGTAACTAATCCGTTCTGGGAGTCCCTTTTAGCGTATATTTTTCATAAAACTCGGCGAAAAACTCGATTTTTATGCGGAGTCTCGTTGAAAGGGCGAAAAAAAACGAGAGAGGCATAAACAAAAACCGCTATCGTTCCGACGCAGAGCGCTTTTCACTTTTCAACCTCAAAACAAATAAAGTTTATTAAAAATTCATGTAAATAATGTCGTTCATCACAAACTCTTGACGTCATTTTGTTTAATTTCTATAGCCCTTGTGACTGTTGGGGAATGAGAAAAAACCGAATAACGAAGCGGAAGAGTGAGAAAAAAAGGATGATACTGCGGTGCTCGAGGGTGAAGATGGGGAATGAAAGTCGATGGTGTCGGAGTGTGTCCAGTCCTTGGGAACCCGTCCTAGTCCATTAGTCGACACATTGTGCCCTCCCCATCTTTCCTCCCTAAGGCCTCTCTCACTTAATACCCCCCTTCACGTCCTTTTTTTATCACTTTTATTACCGTTTTATTCCCCTCCAGACGATTTCACACTCTTCCTGAACCCGACGATAAGGACAAAGTAACAAGAATTTTTTTTTAATTCTCTTACGCAATTACGTCGATTTTGAAATTCCCTGTTGAGCCTAAGGAGTTGAAGTGAGTGCTTTGATTCCTCTGATCAGCGCTTTAATTCGCATTCCGGACAATTAGACCTCAAGATTCTTCTCGACGCGGTTTTCATTATTCCCAATAAGGTTTTCAAAAATGCTACTTAGATGAACAGCTTGAAGAGCGTTTCACTCGAACAAGCTCACCATAACAGATGCTGGACAATTGAAAACTCGGGAAACGGATTTTGGAATGCTTAAACCCGTTTTCCTCCACCTTTAGAGCGAAAATTTGGTTTCACCCGGGCAACAACATATTTTGTAGAGAATTTTTTACCTTTTTTAGGTTATTTGACAAAGAAACACCATTTATTGGTGTTCACCAAGAATGACCAAAGAAGTTACGATAGAGAGGTGCGTCCGGATTAATAAATTGGTTGGTGGGCAAAGGATATGTCACTAAAAACGCCGATATTCTGTTGAAAAGGTCGAAACCTTTAAAAAAGGTGTTTAGCAGCCGACAGATGATAGAAAACCTATATTAATAAGGTTTTTATCTGGTAAAAGACCATGAAAACTCCTAAATACGATGTGAGAAGGTGAAGAACCCTAAAAATGGTGTTTCTTGGCCGATAGATGATAGAGAACCTTCATATCATAAGGTATTTATCTGGTAAAAGACACTAAAAACGCCGATATTCTGGTGAAAAGGTCGAGATCCTTTAAAAAAGGCGTTTAGCAGCCGATAGATGATAGAAAACCTTTATTTTATAAGGTTTTTATCTGGTAAAAGACCCTGAAAACTCTAAATACGCTGTGAGAAGGTGAAGAACCCCTAAAAATGGTGTTTCTTGGCCGATAGATGATAGAGAACCTTCATATCGGTATTTATCTGGTAAAAGACACTAAAACGCCGATATTCTGGGGAAAAGGAGAACCTTATTAATGGTTTTTTCTAGCCGATAGATGATAAAAAACGATCGTATTAAACGGTTTTCTCTATAAATGATCCCCAAAATTCCAGTCAAAACCGTGGATAAAAATTTTTTTGACTTCCCCAGGCACCTTGTACCAAAAATCAGGCCCCGGTGTTAATTGTAGTTTTCTTCTCGTTTTTACATTTTCTCTCCTGTAAAACTACATCTCCGTTCTCTGTAAATAAGAAAGGCAACAGTGAATATACACGAGGCGCCATCTATGGAAATAAATTAAAACTAGACTTTGGCTTTCTAAGTCGATACTTCCGAACATGGACATCTTTCAGCTACTTTTAAAAAGGTAAAGTTCACAATTAAAATGCATTTTTTCTTTATTTCTTATTCTATAAAATAAAATCTCTATTTAATTTCTAAAAATCAGAAAAACATTAAAAAAAAAAGGCGTTTTATGAGAAACCTTTGAATTTTACAACTTAAAATTTTATAGAATTCCTTTATTTATTTTCAAGACAAGCACGTATTTATTTTTAAAAAGACAACTCCGTGCCGGTGGCCTTGATAAACATCGAAACTGCCCACACCTTTTCTTCCTCGCTGTGGACGACTGAAAACAGAAAAAAAATAAAATAAAAGAGAAATAAAGCATCCGGGCTTTTATAATTTATGAAGACATCACACTGGTAAAAATGGTCTGGACATGGTCCAATTCCAAATATGCAAAATAGTCCGGGGCCTGACTAGGCCAACAGGTAAAAGGTGCCTCAACAATAAATTCTGAATTGATCCTTTCGAAATTATTTAAATTTTTATATCAAGCATAAATCGAGAAGAAATTATAATAAGGAATGTATGTAGCATTTGGTCGCTATTATTGAAAGTGTTTAAAAATATGCGGACAAATCCCACTTAGTAAAATAACGCTCGGTTGAACTAATGCGGGCAATTGTTCAATTAAGCTTTCTCTCGCGAAGTTGGTATGTAAAGCAGGAAGTTGCGGTTGACGGTGAATTGAGCATTAACTAGTCCTCTTAATGATTATTCATGATGAGTGGTAAAGGGCTCGCAAGTATCTCGGACGGTAATGGACCCGGGATCATCCCCTCCGATCGGGCAAACACCTCGGCCTCCTCCGTCCTCTAATCCCCCAAATCCGATTATGCGGAGAAATATTTTTTATTCATAAAATAAACATTTCAGGTTGCTTTATATTTTCCCTGATACTCTTTTTCTTTCCATTAAATTTGATGTTTGATGCCCGAAAAAGTTTTTGGCATCTGTCACTCTCAATTTTTAACGTTATCTCATTTTCCTTTATTCTTACGATGGATAATCAATAGGATATTTATAAATATAAAAATTTCAACAATTTTAAACAAAAGTTAGGGCTGTCCTTTCACCTTAATCTTAACCTAAATGCAACTCTGCCTAATCTCAAACTAAAAACTAATTTTTATGCCGATTATTCGTTTGGATGAGATGGAGTGCCTATATCTCGTCCTAAAGTATTCTCGTCCTAAGAATAATAGAAAAAGGAAAAATATAAACTTTATTCTCGTCCTAACAGGCAACGCCCCTTTTTAGGATGAGATGACAGTAGGAAGAGAAGACATTCGGACAAATGGATTTCAATTTTTATACAATTTTTCAAATATTATAATTATGTACTTTAATAAAATAGAAATCATCTCGTCCGAAAGTATTCTCGTCCTAAAAATATGTGAAATAAATATTACTTAAAATTAAATGTAATGTATTCTCGTCCTACTGTCTTCTCGTCCTAAAACTGACGCACAAAAATTGCTGCGTCGGAGAAATGCGGCAGCGTTCCACGCCAACAACTTTTTAACTCCTTTTTGCGCCTACCGAGCTCATCATCCATTCCAGGGCCGCCTACAGGGTGAGCAAATCCTCGCGAGAAGGAAAAAATGAACCCCCTTTTGTCATAAAACGAGCACATCCTCGCGAGAGGAAAAAATTAACCCCCGTGTGTCACAAAACGAGCTGATAAATAAACAAACAAACCGACCGTGACTTGCTGGGGTGGAACGCTGCCGCATTTCTCAGACGCAGTAATTTTTGTACGTTAGTTTTAGGACGAGAATAATTTCGGATGAGAATACATTTAATTTAATTTTAAGTAATATTTTATTTTACACATACTTTTAGGACGAGAAGACAGTAGGACGAGAATTCCTTTGGACGAGATGATTTCTATTTTATTAAGGTACCTATAATATTTAAAAATTGAATAAAAATTGAAATCCACACGTCCGAATGTCTTCTCGTCCTACTGTCATCTCGTCCTACTGTCATCTCGTCCTAAAAGGGGCGTTGCCTGTTAGGACGAGAATACTTTCGGACGAGATGTGTGCCCCGATGAGATGCTTATATGGCGAGTTTTAATAGGTATTTTAAAGTATGTAGAAATACCACCTTAGAAGAAATTACGCCTAATTTCTCCTACACACTATTATAGTGAGATTAGGAGGTCGCTGGTTCTAATCCCACCAAGGGCTTTTTTTTCTTTCTTTTTTCATCATTGAAATTTAAATTTTTTTAATTTAAAAAATATCCCTGTTGACTTTTTTAGAATGTGTATTTTTCTGACATCTTCGAAGGCTTTTTTTTTCTCAATTTTGGTGGAGGGAATGTTTCCTTTCTTATGCACAAACGAAGTCGTATTTTGTCCTTTGATCAAAATAAAAATACACCATTGAATACTATAAATCGGATCTTACTTTCCATCTGTCGGGGCTTTAAAAGGGAATCGAACTCTCAAGGAAAACACATTCCAAGTGTATTTATTCATCGAACAATCGCAAACGATAGTTGGGGCCGGGCGCCTCGTAGGTGAGACAAGAAAACGACATTTAAAGGCTTGAATGAAAGAATAAAAAGATAAAAAAAAAGGAATAAGATGGGGAGGAAAAAAGGAAGATAAAAGTTGAGTAGGGGGAGACCGGTTCGAAGCATTCCGAAGGAAGAAAAACGGATTGATGTCACGTGGTACGCCAACTCGACCCATCAACAGTCCGGTCACAAACGCACATCCACGTTTAAAACTTTTCAAACAACATCATTTTGTAACCTTTTGTCCATAAGGGTCCCAATTACACGCGAAACATTTTAAAAGAGCGGAGGGGGTGGGTTTTTCTTCAGAAAAGGTTGATGAGCGTAGACAATGGTACGACATTCTAAGACGTTAATTAACCAGAGGTTGATATTCCATTGTGAGATTCCGCTTAAAGCCTCCCCCTAGGGGAGGATGTACACGTGGATGAAATCGTAGAAATTAATTTACACTAGTGCGGTTGTTTGAATGTCATCGCCTCAGGTAGACCTTTCCACGTGACAGCCATTTTCACAACGCCCTTTTCTCTGCCTTTTATGATAATGGGGAAAATTTTTTTTCTACATATCGACAAGGCCTTCTTAGCCTGGAAAAAAAAACTTCTTGATGTTCTAATTTTTTTGCGTATATATCTGCAAGGGCTAGATTTTAACTAATAACCAATAATGGAGGAAGAATGACTGTGATAACTTGTATCTCTCGACGCGTTTCGGCTTAAAAGCCTCCTGTACTCTACACCAAAGTAGCGTCCTATACTATACACCATAGTAGCGTACAGTACTATACACCATAGTAGCATCCTATACTACACCGTAGTAGTGTCCTATACTATCACCATACTAGCGTCCTATACTATACACCATACTAGCTCCTGTACTATACACCATATAGCATCCTGTACTACACCCACTACACGCCCTTCGTACCCGGAGCGCCTCATATTAATCAAAAAACCATGTTTCGATTCATGAATTTGCTCTAGTGAGAACATTATGAACTAACTGAGGCGGAACGACTCCCTTAAACTGGGTTATAAAGCCTTTACGAGAAGACCATTCCCATTTTGTGAGTCGTATACGGGAAGGGCAAATATACGTTTCCCAAAACTCTCTAATATCCTCGGTTTTTCGTCCCAAGTTCGAGCGAATTTTTTTACTTATATTTTTTCCGAAATCCATTTTGGAAGCCCTAAAAAGTTGTGATTGTTTTTTCAAGAAGTTCCGTCTGGGTCATCACCAGACAAATCAATTTTTTGCCTGAGGCGTCTTAATAGTTTTTTTTACAAACGTTAAAACGTAATTTGTACAATCTAAAAAAGACAACTTAATACCTACTTTTCTAACAAGTTGCAGTGATCATTTTTTTTCTGAAACCTTGTTCATTATTACGGTTAAAAAATAAACGTTAACATGCGACGATAATTATGAAATAATTCAAACCGTACGGTGTAACAACTTTTTTTTGTTTGCCATCTCCGTCGGCGTGTCCTTTGAAGTTATAATTATGTAAAATCATGAGCAATTATCTTACAATTGCGTTATTGTTAATAAAAAAAAGGGACAATTAAAACAAGTCCTTTCTTAGAAATCAATTGTATCTTGTTTTTAATATAAAAAAAAAGAAATAATTGAGTTGGTTTAAAAATTTGCACAACAAAAGGAGATTCCGAAGGAAGAAATCGGGATTCGTTTGGGTCGGAAGTCGCTATCAAACGTCTACTGACCGGTAGGGACATTAGTCTAATTAATTAGGGTAACCAGGGAGGGCCCTTTGTGAAGGAGTCGGAGCTATATCTTGAGTAGATCTGGTCGCATGGTCCGTCGTTTATAGATTGTTCTGTCCCTCTTCTTTATCTAAAATCTCTTCTCTTCTCCTTTCCCTAACGGGCCCCTTCCCTCCACCGGTCGCATAGTCTACTGCATTTTTCTCACGTGATTCGGACCATTAACCAGATTGTTTATTGTTCTGGGAAAGACTTTTATACGGCCTATTCAAAAATTATGCAATTCTTTTATTGCTTACAAATTTTGATTGAATTATCTTTTGGGGGGACTTTTGCTCAAGTAGGTTGGAAGGATCTCAAGAAAACAGGCCCTTTTATTACAATAAACTTTAAAAAGAACTACGGTGACCCTACTACGGTGTGTAGCATAGGACCCTACACGCCGTGGTGTGTAGTACAGGATGCTACTATGGTGTAGAGTACAGGACGCTACTATGGTGTATATATAGACGCTACTTCGGTGTAGAGTACAGGACGCTACTTCGGTGTAGAGTATAGGACGCTACTAGGGTGTATAGTATAGGATGCTACTGCTAAACGCTGTTTTCTTTGAGATCATGCCCTGGAATGGAAAAGGAGTGGGAGTTGTGGACTAGAATGTGGAGTTCGCCCATCGTACCCGCTCGGATATCGCAGTTAGAGCTTTGCCGCATATCGGTTTTACGTATTTAAAGGGGAAAAAAGGGCGAACGCAACATAAAAATTATATGGGTGTATTCACCAAGAGGTGTAGAATCTGAAATGAAAAAAAAAAAAAAACTGTCCGATGTAGAGTTCGCCCTTCGTACCCGGATCGCCTCATATGCACTAATAGTTTCAAGACTTACGGTATAGGTCATAAAAAATTACAGGGTACTAAAAAACCCTAATTTTAGGTAGATTTCTTTTCTTCAAAACTACCTATTGTAATGTACCAAGTAGTCGCAGATTCAAAAAATTTTCTATACGTTTTCGTTTCATACCTCCTGGACCCCAAAACCATCCTCAGTTGAAAAGTTTTATATATATATATATATATATATATCAACGAAATTGTGCATACCTCCTCCGGCTGCAATACCTCCTCCGGAGGAACTATGCCCCTTCGAAACTTATACTCTAAAATCGCTCAAAGTTGAAAACGACGAAATCCGAACACTCTTCGAAGTCTAAACATTCTAAAACCCTCGGGTTCCCGCCAGTTTCACCTTAGCAACATCCGAGTCCGGTTCACCCCTTGCCGTCGTACCCCGCTTCTTTCCCCACCTATCCCTTAGGAGACCGCGTTCACTCTCCTCTCCGCCCGCCCTTCTTTCACCTCCTCACCACCCTAGACCGAATAATTATTATTCGCCGCGCGACCTAATTTGCATATCATCCGCGTAACTTTAATTTCTCTAATTCTTATAGAAACCCCAGTAAATGACATATCATTTTTTACGTTTTTTATGGCGGAGACAATGGTCACACTCAAATTTCAATTAGACGCGATTATTATTTGGGGGATGGTTGGGGGGGAGGGGGGGTGTAAAAATTAAAAAACGGCAAAATCAATAAAAAAATAATTTAGGAAAATTGAACTCAAGGAATTTTCGTAATTCGAAAAATGGCGGAGTTACGACTGTCTGAAGTAATAATAATGCGCTGCGGCCGTACCTTTGATCCAATCTTCACCAAATTTTCATTGGATCTCCTCTTAGTAGCTAGCGTTCGCCAAGTCAAAAATTTTTCGGCCAATACGGGCGGCTTTCCCACGTTGCGCTGGCATTATGAAGCCTCTGAGAGCCCCTACGTGTTGCATACCTAATTTCAGCATATTTATTCACGATTTCGTTATTGTTGATATTTTTAGCATAAATTTTGGTCAAAACCCCTGGGGTTAGGGGGGAGGAGGGGGTACCAAAATTGATCTTGATCTTTTGATTTTTGAAAAACTACCTCTCACCTTAGAACTTTATTGGTAAAACAGTAGGAAACATTGCTTAATTAATCAATTAATCAATTAAAAGTTAAAGAATTCAAAAAATTATGTCCAAGAGTTGAAAGTGCCCCTTGCATGTACAACTCGTCAGTCGCCTTGCAGTGAGATTTTAAAAAAGGTTTAAATATTCAAAAAACCGTCTTATTACGACTTTTCTTCGCTTGATTTTGCTCTTAACGGTCTTTTTTTTAATGTTTTAGAGCCAAACATCCTTAAAAATCTAATGAAGACGCCTTTTAACTCAAAAACTAAAAATATCGCCCGCACTAGTTTGAATCTTCCCGCGCCAAATGGGACGATTACTTGATTAACTTCAATTAATGAATAGCATCAATCAATTTCTAATTATTCTATTTCTTTAGTTAACCTTATAAAATGAATCCGTGTGAAATTTCGTGGCAAAATATGCTGTTATTCCTCCGTGCGAAAAAGAAAAAACAATGGCCGGCTTGCTATTTTTGCTTTCGTACGCCGGAGATACTGAATATTTCGTCTCGAAATTTCACAAGGATTCATTTTACACGTTAAACTAAAGAAATAGAATAATTAGAAATTAATTGAAGGTGTTAAATTTTATGATGATCAAGTATTCTTTGCGCCGAAATTCAAACTGGCGCGAACTATAATTTTAGTTTTTGAAGCTTAGATACGCTTTCCTTTGATTTTTTATGACTCAAGTCATTGAAAAGTGTCTAAAACCAGGAAAAAAGAACAAATACGAGCAGTTTAGGTATTTTTTTTACCGAGAATTCGGAATTTTTTAAAAATTACTTTGTCGAAAAGTAAAACCCACCCGTTGCTGTACAACTTCGCACTCCCCTACACTTAATTTGGGAAAAATCTGATAAATTAAAAAAACGGCTTTTTAAGACGTCTGATC
Source organism: Orius insidiosus (assembly GCA_014119065.1). NCBI lineage: Eukaryota > Metazoa > Arthropoda > Insecta > Hemiptera > Anthocoridae > Orius > Orius insidiosus. The sequence continues at coordinate 291,126 of JACGAQ010000149.1, forward strand.
GTATTGATTGGTGTTTTTAGGTCTTTAGGAACGTTATTAAGCCTAAAAATATTTAAAAAATTAATGGAAAGCTCATTTAGCTTCATAAACTTAAAATATCGGGCGCGCCAGTTTGAATTTCGGCGCAAAGAATACTTGATCATCATAAAATTTAACACCTTCAATTAATTTCTAATTATTCTATTTCTTTAGTTTAACGTGTAAAATGAATCCTTGTGAAATTTCGAGACGAAATATTCAGTATCTCCGGCGTACGAAAGCAAAAATAGCACGCCGGCCATTTGTTTTTTCTTTTTCGCACGGAGGAATAACAGCATATTTGCCACGAAATTTCACACGGATTCATTTTATAAGGTTAACTAAAGAATAGAATAATTAGAAATTGATTGATGCTATTCATTAATTGAAGTTAATCAAGTAATCGCTCCCATTTGGCGCGGGAAGATTCAAACTAGTGCGGGCGATATTTTTAGTTTTTGAAGTTAAAAGGCGTCTTCATTAGATTTTTAAGGATGTTTTGGCTCTAAAACATTAAAAAAGACCGTTAAGAGCAAAATCAAGCGAAGAAAAGTCGTAATAAGACGGTTTTTGAATATTTAAACCTTTTTTAAAATCTCACTGCAAGGCGACTGACGAGTTGTACATGCAAGGGGCACTTTCAACTCTTGGACATAATTTTTTGAATTCTTTAACTTTTAATTGATTAATGATTAATTAAGCAATGTTTCCTACTGTTTTACCAATAAGTTCTAAGGTGAGAGGTAATCAAAAGATCAAGATCAATTTTGGTACCCCCTCCTCCCCCCTAACCCCTCTCCCACGAGTTTTGACCAAAATTTATGCTAAAAATATCAAATAACGAAATCGTGAATAAAATGCTGAAATTAGGTATGCAACACGTAGGGCTCTCAGAGGCTTCATAATGCCAGCGCAACGTGGGGAAAGCCGCCCGTATTGGCCGAAAAATTTTTGACTTGGCGAACGCTAGCTACTAAGAGGATCCAATGAAAATTTGGTGAAGATTGGATCAAAGGTACGGCCGCAGCGCATTTATTATTACTTCAGACAGTCGTAACTCCGCCATTTTTTTCGAATTACGAAAATTCCTTGAGTTCAATTTTCCTAAATTATTTTTTTATTGATTTTGCCGTTTTTTAATTTTTACACCCCCCCCCCCCCCCCACCCCCCCAAATAATAATCGCGTCTAATTGAAATTTGAGTGTGACCATTGTCTCCGCCATAAAAAACATAAAAATGATGTGTCATATGACGGGGTTTCGATAATAATTTATAATCAAATTCGAAAATGATATGCAAATAATAAGTTGATTAGGTGGGCGCGGGGGGAGGGAGTTAATGAATGCGCCTTCCGAGTATTGTTGAAGGGAAGGGGTGGTAGCCCGGACCCTCGAAACGGTTGGTAACAGAGGCGAAGGAAGATAGACGAGGGGGGAAGGGGACACGGGCACGAAGATCGTCAAGGTCGAGTCGAAAAATTTTAGAGGTTTTAGAGAGTTGATGATGATGACGTCCCCGGAGGAGGTAGTCTAGTTCCTCCGGAGGAAGTATCAATTGCCCCTTACGAGTCACGGAGTAGGCTAGACCCGCAACACGGAGGAACTATGTACAATTTCAAAGTTAATCCTGTGCATACCTCCTCCGCATAGCTCCTCCGGCAACCGGAGGAAGTATGTACAATTTTCAACCCAAATGGAGGAGGTATACATGCCCACGATACTATATATATATATATATATAAGCACGATAACTGGAGCAATTTTAAGTGAGGGTGACGATATCCGTATTTAGAGCTTTTATCTCATAGCTCGGACGAGTTCGTTAATGGCTGAAATCGGACCAGCGATTCACCTACTTTACTTAGGGCTAAAAGACAAATTGGCATTTTCTATTGAAATCCTAGTCCTTTTGCAAAAAAAACTTTAAGACCTCTGCGAGGCGTGTAAAAATTAATTAAAGCAGGTTTGGACGAGCCAGGCGCAAATATTGAACTAGCTAAACTTTAAAAAATTTGAATTTATACCGGGAAATTATTAAATATTTTATTAATAAAATTATCAATGTTTTTCTAGGGGCTCAGTGGCGCAATTTTTCTTATCATCATTTTTATAA